>QNTS01000340.1:656984-694858 GCA_003317085.1 Hucho hucho
GTTAATTTGTTCACTGTAGGGTCCTGTTTTCGGTTTCCAGCTTTTTTATCACAGACGCCTTTTTATTTCCACTCCTGATATGTATTGTTGCTGTCTGTGTTTGACCTTTTCTCCTCTCTTCTTCCTGCTCTCTCTCCCCAGCCCCTGCCCTCTACTCTGGAGCTCCCCAGCGGCGAGGTGTTTGAGACAGGGGAGAACCCCAACAGCAGTCGCTCTGCCGAGAGTGGCTTCACAGACTTTGTCCAGTACCAGGCCTCTGAGGAACCAGCACCCACTCAGCCTTCCCTCAAGACGGGCTGCAGCAGCTTCGTCCCAGCCTCCCAGAACAAGCCGCAGGACAAGCCTGTCATGCAGCGCTGCCTGGAGCACTTCCAGCACTTCCTCTCCCGCCTGGTCACCCTTTACATCACCCCGGGGATGGTAGAGGGAGCTGGGGGCGAGAGGAGCGATGTGGTGCGAGCAGAACCAGAGGGCGGTGCCCAGCACAACGGGCGTGAGGTGGTTGAGGTCCCGGGGCAAAGGGAGTGTCTGGCGGCCTTTACTGCTGCCTGCCAGCTCTTCCTGGAGTGCTCCAGCTTCCCCGTCTACATCGCCGAGGGCAACCTCAAGTCAACGCCCCCGCCTAAGGAGCAGACTGGTAAGACAGACAGACAGACTGACCACGTTTGAGTTACGGTACAGGCTCTGCGCAGATTAACAGATCTTCACTATGGCTGGAGAAGCGTTTAACTACATTTCAGTTTGACATGATAATCCTATTGATATGAATATCTCCATATGTTAAGCATATGGTCTCTCCCCTTTCTGTTAGATGAGCACATCTGGACTACAGCTATTTACTGTTGTATGTCTTCTCCCCTTCTCTCAATACAGTATCGTTTCTATTCTCTCCTGCAGACAGCGAGCAGATGTGTCCTGCCGTGTGGCTGCAGACCCTGATGGACGCCTGCTGCCTGGCCAGTGACTTCAGCGTCCAGTGCGTGGCCATCTCCCTGGTCATGGACCTGGTGGGCCTCACCCAGTCTGTCGCCATGGTCACTGCCGAGGGCAGCATCGCCGGCGGCAACCCCGACTCCACCCAGCCCATGAGCCCTAGCCAGGGCCGCGTTGCTGTGGTGATCAGGCCACCACTCACGCAGGGAATCCTGAAGTACATCGCAGAGAAGACGGACTTCTTCAAGGTAAGTCACAGAGAAGAGATAAATGGAAGAAACCTTTTATCTCTTTGCCCTTGCTCACCATGATAAATGGTCAAAATTGATGTTAAATCTGTTTTTCAGCTTGACAAATGGTAATAAACCTATGCTAAGAAATCTCTATTGCTCACCATGATACATCTGGGAAGCTTTAGATATCTCTACCACTACCTCCCTCCTCCTTCCCCCCTCACCTCTCCAGAGTGTGGCCCTTATCCTGTGGGGACAGCTGGGGGAGGGGACCCCTCAGCACCACCAGCGCAGTGTGGAGCTCTTCTACCAGCTCCACAACCTGGTACCCTCCTCAAGCACCTGTGAGGACGTGATCAGCCAGCAGCTCATGCACAGAGACAAGGTTGGTCAGCGCAGTACATATGCAGTCAGACACATAGGAACACACACACAGCTTCACGGTATGCTTGTAAGAATTCTGTATGCCTGAAGGAATATGCTCCAGCACACACGCATTCCACACACCTCATCTAAGATTTCTTTGTGTTTTCTCAGAAAATCCGTCTTGAGGCCCATGTGAAGTTCTCTGTGCTTTGGCATCTGACCAGAGACTTGAACATCACCAAGTCTTCCCCTTTCAACCGCACCTTTGACAGGTAGGCCTTCCCTCTCTGTTGACACCCCACTCAAAGGTTTGGTTTTGTCCCTTGTTTTATCAAGGGTGGACAAAACAGCTGCTAATGTATTAATGTGAAACATGTCTCATACTCTTTTTCCTGTCTATCTCTCTTTCACACACGCACACACACACATACCGTTCGGACGGTACAGATGTTTTTGTGAGAATTTTCGGGATGTCTCATGGTCCGACAAACACCTGTAGCTCGGCCACCTTCCACCGCAGATGGTAATAAATGGCCGACATTGGATGGATTGAGATGCAGCCCATCCAAAAAACATGTCTCTAGCATGAACTGACCGATGATTTTGATAGGGATTTTTTTTAAATGATGTTGCTTAGATTGACCCTTGGTGGATTATTAATATACACCATCACAATAAATCCATTAAGAAATGGTATTAATTAAATGTATTTCAGAAGAACTGAATAGCATAGAATGGCAGCCTAGGCTGTAGACTAGTTCATTGAGCAGACAAGATATGCATATAATTCCCATACCATTATTTTATAATATATTATTTTAGAGTTATACGAATATAATTGATCTTAGCTGAATAAAATAGAAAGGACATTTTCCCCTAACGATTATTGAGCGAGTACGTACATGGAGGTCCTATACGCTTGATTTAGAGTGATTTGGGAACTTTAACTGTGAATGATTGTTTTCGATTTAGAATGGGCCGTTATCAGCTAGGCAGGAACCGTGGCAGGGGGAAAAAAGACAAGTCATCCGTATGCTCTCTAGTAGGGAATGGAGGATGCGCTTTCCCATGGTTCCTTTTTCAATCATGCCGGGTAGGCTACTAGCTCAAACTATGTATGCCAGACTCCAACCCTGTCCCTGCAAGCTACCCAGTGCTTAATTTGATAACGGACAGTAGCCCACTTAAGCCACAACATCAAAAACCAAGTGAAATCTATTTGGGAACATCTATAGTAAACCCCCACCCCCTTTTTCCCTCAAAGCCTCAATTCGTCGGGTCATGGACTCTACAGGGTGTCAAGCGTTCCACAGGGATGCTGGCCCATGTTGACTCCAATACTTCCCACAGTTGTCAAGTTGGCTGGATGTCCTTTGGGTGGTGGACCATTCTCAATACGACGGGAAGATGTTGAGTGTGTGAACCCCAGCAGCGTTGCAGTTCTTGACACAAACCGGTGCGCCTGGAACCTACTACCATACGCCGTTCAAAGGCACTTACAGTGGGGAAAAAAAGTATTTAGTCAGCCACCAATTGTGCAAGTTCTCTCACTTAAAAAGATGAGAGAGGCCTGTAATTTTCATCATAGGTACACTTCAACTATGACAGACAAAATGANAGCGTTCCACAGGGATGCTGGCCCATGTTGACTCCAATACTTCCCACAGTTGTCAAGTTGGCTGGATGTCCTTTGGGTGGTGGACCATTCTCAATACGACGGGAAGATGTTGAGTGTGTGAACCCCAGCAGCGTTGCAGTTCTTGACACAAACCGGTGCGCCTGGAACCTACTACCATACGCCGTTCAAAGGCACTTAAATCTTTTGTCCTGCCCATTCACCCTCTGAATGGCACACACACAATCCATGGCTCTATTGTCTTGAGTCTTAAAAATCCTTTAACCGGTCCCCTTCCCTTCATCTACACTGATTTGAAGTGGATTTAACAAGTGACATCAGTAAGGGATCATGGATTTACCTGGTCAGTCTGTCATGGAAAGAGCAGGTGTCCTTAATGTTTTGTACACTCCGTGTATGTATAAGCTTTAAGATAGCCTTATGCAGAGCTATATGTATTGTATAACAGCACAACCATTATTTTAATTTAGGCTTTTTTGGGGGCTTGGGTTCATATAGGCTAGGCTTATGCATATGCATGAGCTCTAATATGCGTATGAGGGTTCTGCATGTGACGTCTTAAATGCTTTGAATGAATCAACAGCTTAGAAAGTGCTGTCGATTTATTTTCGTTGCGGCTACCCCTTTGGCTTTACAAATGAATACCTTCAGTCTTCTTTTCTCTCTCTCCCTCCCTCCCCCTCCCAGGTCTCTGTTCATCATGCTGGACAGTCTAAGTTACTGGGATGCGTCGGCCAGCGCAGTGGGCCGGGCCTGGCTCAACCAGGTGCTCCAGAGGCACGACATCGCCCGGGTCCTGGAGCCCCTCCTGCTGCTGCTGCTGCACCCCAAGACCCACCGTGTGTCCATCCAGCGCGTCCAGGCCCGGCGCCACTGGGCCCAGGCGTTCCCTAGCCACAACCCCCAGGCCGAACAGGACCCCTCAGAACCCATCTACATGAGGGACTCGGGAATCTGTGACAGTGAGTAGAGGGGAGACACGGGTTAGAATGATGGTGGACAGGACAGCCATGGTCGTTAAGAGATACAGGGCAGTGCAGGATTTTGTTCCAGCCCAGCACTAATAGATTCAACACTCATCTCATGATTGTTTAATGTTGGTCTGGAAGAAAAGTCTATAGCTCTAAAGGATCAGTGTAGTTTGGTGAACATTGGTTTGGAGTGAATCTAGTTCAAGGTTCATTTTGACTCTCTAATTTATTTGCATAAACAGTATTTCACATCCTCTTCTCTTCTTCTCTCAGACTTCAGCCAGATGCCAGGGGACTCTCTGAAGTCAGGGCTCCGAGGGCTGCCATTGGGCGACATGGAGCCCTTCTGCCTGACTGTCAACCCTCTGAGTGACAGCCTGTCCCTGCTCAGCCTGAGCAGTGAGAACCTGGCGCTGAGCGGTGACTACCGTCCTCCTGACCAGCAGGGGGAACCCCACCACCACGGCTCTGAGTCCAGCGGCTCCCACTCCTCCATAGACAATGGCAGCTTCGAGGAGCCAGACGGCACCTGCAGCACAGTGAACGGATGTGGATCAGACCAAGTCCCTGTCCTTATAGAGTCAGACAGTATGGTTCCTGATGAGGAGGATTCACTAGAAGAGGCTGTGTTGTCGGTGTTAAATGAGTTGATAGACAGGGTGGTGGGTATGAGAGAGGAGGAGGGGCCACCTGAAACGCCGTCCCCCCCTGAAGCGTGGGCGCAGACGGACTCAGATAGCTCCTCGTCAGACACGCCGGCCGGTCTTCGGCTCGATTCGGGCCCCCACGCCCCCTCTCACCGCCTCGAGATGTTAGCGGGTGGCACCCTGGGGTTCTTCCATGTCACCCCACCGGACCAGACAGGGGAGGAGGGGGAGAGGCACCGCGAGGGCATCACTCGCCACAGCTCATCCCCCTCCATCGTGACCCTACCGGACAGCTCGGTCCCAGCCACCCCTCACGACCGGAGCTTCCGTTTGGATGTTGTGGACCTGGGGGCCCGTAAGCGCTCCCACAGCAGCACCCAGCTCAGCCTCAAGGGTAAGATCATGGAGCGTCTACAAGACAAATCCCCCGGCGCCAAGCCCAAGGTGAAGAAGAGCAAGAGGAAGGAGGAGGTGAGGCAGAGGAAGGCCCTGCAGGCAGAGAAGCTCCGGCCGCCCAGCATCTTCTTCGGAGACAGCCTGGATCTGGAGAACTGGTACAGCTGCGGAGAAGGTGAGGTGTCTGAGATCGAGAGTGACACCGGCTCGCCCAGTGGGGGTGGAGGGGTGAGCGGGGACAATGGTCCCAACGGGAGGGTGGGGCGTAGAGCTTCCGCCTCGCCGCCTCAGTTCAACATCCACCCCCTCTACCAGCACGTGCTGCTCTACCTGCAGCTGTACGACTCATCCCGCACGCTGCACGCCCTTTCGGCCATCGCTGCCATGCTGCGGGCGGCTCCATCGGACTTTGTGGACGCCATCTCCACCACCAGCATCAACAACACCTACACACCCCAGCTGTCACTGCTGCAGAACCTGCTGGCACGCCACCGCGTCGCCGTCATGGGCAAGTCATATTTATTTGTTTATGCATAAAACACAGATCAAGACAGTTAAACACAAATGAACTAAATGGTTAAATGTATGCCAGAGGTTTAACACATTACGCTGATTCTAAGAGCTACTAAATGACTAAAATGTCAATGTGAAATGTACACAGACTGAAAACCATAGAATCTAAAGTTTTCTTATTATTAGAATGTAAAATAATGTGATGTTCAATCTCCTTCTCACAGGTAAGGACTTCTACTGCCCCATCTCCCAGGACAGCCACTCCCACTCGTTCCGCAGCGCCATGTTCCTAGAGATCATCATCTCCCTCTGCCTCTACTTCCTGCGCTCTTACTACTCTGCCCATGTGGGCACGGCCGCCACCGACCTGGCGGGCAACCGGGCCATGCAGCTGACCAGTTTGGAGGTCCTCACCCTCCAATTCAGCGAGCTGTCCAAGGTGACCGGCGGCTCCGCCAAAGGCTTCGCCAGCTTCATCAGCGACGTGCTGTCCAAGTGTAAGGTCCAGAAGGTGGTGCTCCACTGCCTGCTCTCCTCCATCTTCTCGGCCCAGAAGTGGCACGAGCAGCGGGCGGCCGGCGTCAACGTGGCCTCCCTGGAGGAGGGTCTCTCAGAGGACAGCGTCATCAACCTCTCAGAAGATCAGATGGACGGCTGCAGCGCCGTTCAGTCCCAGCTGCTGAGGCTTCTCCAGAGCCTGGTGGTGCTGGAGCACAGGGTCCTAGTGCCCGCCGAGGAGGGGGGCGACGGGGGGCCCGCGGTCGTCCCGGGGGGTGTAACATTAGGGGGTGTAACGTTAGGGACGGGTAGCGGGGCAGGGTCGGGCTTCGAACTGCTGGGAGGTGAGGTGGAGCACATGAACCCACAGCAGCCAATGACGTCGCTGCAGTACCTTCACGGGCAGCCTATCACGGCGCAGGGCATGTTCCTGTGTGCGGTGATCCGGGCGCTGCACCAGCACCATGCGTGTAAGATGCACCCGCAGTGGATTGGCCTGATCACAGCCACGCTGCCCTACATGGGCAAGGTACTGCGCAGGGTGGTGGCCTCGGTCACACTGCAGCTCTGTAGGAACATGGATAACCTCATTCAGCAGTACCGCTACGAGACCGCCAGCACAGACACCAGGTAACTGCTATAGGATAGTTTGTTATAAGCCCATATGGGCTAGGCATTTGAAATGGTGCTGAGACATCCATATCCAACCATCCATCCATCCATCCATCAGTACTGGTTAGCCATTATAAAACCACACCACTGCTACCTTTGTCATCCACAGGATGATGGGATAGTGACTGTATTGAAGGGTTTGTGTGTTTTAGGCCTACCTACTTAAGTTGAATGCACTGATTTGTAAGTCGCTCTGGATAAAAGTGTCTGCTAAATAACTGAAATGTAAAAGTGGAAAAGTTGTTGTTCCAGGATCTGGTGTGAAGGCAACTGCAAGCAGATTGTCAGTAACCAGGTTTCCATCCAACCATTTCATTAATTACCTGATGCAAAAATAAGTCACGACCGGGCTAATGGAAACAGGAAATGTTGGGACAATTTAATAAATGTCGGGGAACTATTTGTTGATTCGACATGGTAAAATTTGGTTTTAATGCGCAAATATTGATATAATAACCAAAGTAAACTCACGCGATTGGGTGTGTGGTCCTCCCACTACGACGCGGGGAAAGCATGCAGTTTATTAGGCTACAGATGAAATAAGTTATGAACTTCAATAGGTTGTGAAAGTGCACGGGGATGAGCTTAAAGCGCCTTTAGAATAAATATCAATGGTCTTACTCTGGTGACATGATAATCGATGCTTGGCTGCCATTTGACAAATATAAGTATCTCCATAATAATGTCATCATATACAGTTGAAGTCGGACGTTTACATACACTTAGGTTGGAGTCATTAAAACTTGTTTTTCAACCACTCCATAAATGTCTTGTTAACAAACTATAGTTTTGGCAAGTCGGTTAGGACATCTACTTTGTGCATGACACAAGTAATTTTTCCAACCATTGTTTACAGACAGATTATTTCACTTATAATTCACTGTATCACAATTCCAGTGGGTCAGAAGTTTACATACACTAAGCCTTTAAACAGCTTGGAAAATTCCAGAAGATGTCATGGCTTTAGAAGCTTCTGATAGGCTAATTGACATCATTTGAGTCAATTGGAGGTGTACCTGTGGACGTGTTTCAAGGCCTACCTTCAAACTCAGTGCCTTTTTGCTTGACATCATGGGAAAATCAAAAGACCTCCACAAGTCTGGTTCATCCTTGGGAGCAATTTCCAAATGCCTTAAGGTACCACGTTCATCTGTACGAACAATAGTACGCAAGTATAAACACCATGGGACCACGCAGCCGTCATACTGCTCAGGAAGGAGACACGTTCTGTCTCCTAGAGATGAACGTACTGTGGTGCGAAAAGTGCAAATCAATCCCAGAACAACAGCAAAGGACCTTGTGAAGTTGCTGGAGGAAACCGGTACAAAAGTATGTATATCCACAGTAAAACTAATCCTATATCGACATAATCTGAAAGCTGCTCCGCAAGGAAGAAGCCACTGCTCCAAAACCACCATAAGAAAGCCAGACTACGGTTTGCAACTGCACATGGGGACAGATTGTAATTTTTTAAGAAATACCCTCTGGTCTGATGAAACAAAAATAGAACTGGCCATAATGACCATTGTTATGTTTGGAGGAAAAGGGGGAGGCTTGCAAGCCGAAGAACACCATCCCAACCGTGAAGCACGCGGGTGGCAGCATCATGTTGTGTGGGTACTTTGTTGCAGGAGGGTCTGGTACACTTCACAAAATAGATGGCATCATGAGTAAGGACAATTATGTGGATATATTGAAGCAACATCTCAAGACATCAGTCAGGATTTTAAAGCTTGGTCGCAAATGGGTCTTCCAAATGGACAATGACCCCAAGCATACTTCCAAAGTTGTGGCAAAATGGCTTAAGGACAACAAAGTCAAGCTATTGGAGTGGCCATCGCAAAGCCCTGACCTCAATCCTATGGAACATTTGTGGGCAGAACTGAAAAAGCGTGTGTGAACAAGGAGGCCTACAAACCTGACTCAGTTACACCAGCTCTGTCAGGAGGAATGGGCCAAAATTCACCCAACTTATTGTTGGAAGCTTGTGGAAGGCAACCCAAAATGTTTGACCCAAGTTAAACAATTTAAAGGCAATGCTACCAAATACTAATTGAGTGTATGTATTCTTCTGACCCACTGGGAATGTGATGAAAGAAATAAAAGCTGAAATAAATCATTCTCTACTATTATTCTGGCATTTCACATTCTTAAAATAAAGTGGTGATCCGCAATCTAAACTGGCATGACCTAAGACAGGGATTTTTTACTAGGATCAAATGTCAGGAATTGTGCAAAACTGAGTTTAAATGTATTTGGCTAAAGTGTATGTAAACTTCCGGCTTCAACTGTAGGTATCTGCAAACTGTTGTCTGCAGCGCACGTGCCAAGACAATAGTGGGCACATTTGCTATTTAATGCAACAGTTTTTGTGACAAAACCATCGGTACAGTTGAAAATGAGATGATGACACATTGAACTATATCTTTCTATTCGATACATGAACATTTAAAGGGATAGTGGCAATGAAGCCCTTTATCTATTTCCCCAAAATCAGATGAACTTGTGGATACCATTTTTTATGTCTGTCTCTGCATCCCTACCGGAGTTTGGTGGAAACGCCACTGGTGGGAAAATGCGCATTTTTCTTTTATGCAGATTTTTGAGTATTCGCCTGAAAATCTGTCGCCAATTGGATGAACCTAGCTAGTAAAGTGAAATATTTGAATGAGGATGAATTGGTTAATTTAAGTACCTATCCATTGCAATAGATTTACAGCTGTTTTGTAGCAGAGGGAATGTTTGTAAGAAGTTAGATGAGTGGTGCTGCCACAAGTGGCTCTCTTGACCAGCAGTTGCCTCAATTACCCACCTTTGACTAATGCCTTTGTAGATTCTACATTGTTACTGTATATTCTATGACAACGTGAAAAGTTTATGGCAAAATAGTTTTTTATACCAAATGATGACTATTAATTTATACTTTCCCCACTATCCCTCTTCCAGACCTCAGTGGATGGCCCTGTGCATCCCCCCAGATTTGATTCTAACAGTACTGGAAGGAGTGACAGCCATCATCCACTACTGTCTACTGGACCCATCCTCCCAGTATCACCAGGTGAGGGCGCTAGTCATCTACGCTGCACTGCCAAGTACACAGACATATCATATCTGCATTGATTTAATGCTAATGTCACTTATTTACACATCGATAGACCTTCATTGCATGCATGCAAGCAAGCAAAAAAGATTGCATGCACGCACTCTGATGACTCATTCCTCCCTACATCTTCTCAGAGAGCTATGTGTGCTTGTTCTTTTACATCACTGCCTGCTATCCTTTGTGTATTTGTATGAGTATGTCTTCACATTTTGTTGCCTTCAAATTGTATCTAAAAAGGATGACATCTTCCGTACAGATCTAAACAACTTACTACAGCATTTTCAAAGTGAAAGAAAATTATTAGGACATTTTCCCAAATTAATAAATAAAAAAAGTAGGATGTCTTGATTGCGTATGTCTTCACACTCCAGAGTTAATAATTGGTGGAAGCACCTTTGGCAGCCATTACAGCTGTAAATAATTTTGAACAAGATTCTACCAACTTTGTACTAAGGGCAACATATATCCATTGTTATTGTCAAAATTGCTCAAGCTCAGTATATTTGGTTGGGAGTCATTGATGGACAGCAATATTCAAACCGTGATTGCTTTCATGGCTATTGTGGTAGCAGCATCAAGTTATGGGTATGCTTGTCACCGGCAGGGACTTGGGAGTTTGTCATCATCAAAATAAATATGAAAGAAGCAAAGCCCAGGTAAAACATTTGAGGGAAACCCAACGTATTTTTCAGTGTGACAATTACACAAGCTTTAATGCCGAAGACACACCAGAATGGCATTTCAAGAGGTGGTGAGTGTTCCTGAATAGTCCAGTCTCAGTCCTGACTTGAAAATCTGATCTGCTTGGAAATGTAGAGACAAGGTGTGAATATTGCTGTCCATCAATGACTCCCAACCACATTTACTTGAGCTTGAGCAATTAAAAAAAATTATTGGGTGCCTAAGGTGCTTCCACCAAATGTTAATTCTGGGGTGTGAGGACATACGCAATCAATACATCTTCCTTTTACATTTTTTATTAATTTGTTTATGTTTCTATCATTTTTCTTTAACTTTGAAAATGTGGAGGAGGTTGTGTATGTTGGTAGGGGAAAAAATCAAATGTAATTGCTTTTCAGATATAATTTTAAGGCAGCTAAACGTGAAGACTGCAAGGGGTGTGTAGACTTTCACTAGTGACTGTATCTCCATGTCCCTATCTCTCCTCTCAGCTGCAGGTGAGTGTGGACCAGAAGCACCTGGCGGAGGCTCGCTCAGGGATCCTGTCCATCCTCCACACCATCATGTCCTCCGTCACCCTGCTGTGGAGCGTCCTGTACCAGGCCGACAGCTCTGACCGGCCAGCCGCCGCCTCCGCTGCATCCACTTCCAACATCAACCTGGGATCCACCAAGGTACTGCGGCTACACCCTGACCCTAAGCCTTTTCACAGTACTGAATCGAACTAAGGCGAGCCAAACCAAGCTGTACTCAGCTGCTCTTGTTACTCATCCATCCATAGTTGCTGGAACTGTGCTGAAATGGACAATGGGATAATAGCCATCACAGTTCAGTCTGGGTCGACACGATACTGTGAAAAGAGTCCCTGTAGTTGATACCTAGATCAGTGTTCTTCAATATAATCTAATCTAAGTTTTTTTTGGTAGTGTACCCAGTTTAGCAGGTGTTCTAGTGGATGCAGCAAAATGCTTATGTTACTAGCTCGTAACTATCCTGCTTCTGGGCACCCTACAGGGTGTGCAGGCTTTTGTTTCAGCCCAGTACCCCTGATTTGAGGATTCGACTAAGTATCCATTAGCGCTGGACTGGAACAAAAGCCTGGACAACGTGGGTTTCCCTAGGACCATAACATTGTTCAAGGAGGATGGACCGTCCACTGCCCGTTGGCCTGGTCTTATTTCTGACAGTGCATAGAGTGCTCAATCTTTCCTCTTTCTCCTCAGAACTTGCGTCAGCAGATCCTGGAGCTGCTAGGCCCCATCTCCATGAACCACGGAGCCCACTTCATGGCAGCTATCGCCTACGTGTGGAACGAGAGGAAGCAGGTCAAGACCACTGCCGCTTACAAGGTAAGCTCCAGAAATCAACATGGCAGAAACCCTTACTAAACACATACATTTTGTGTTATTAGTGTGGTTAATGGCAGTGCGCAGAGGTCTCTTACCCTGTCTGTGTCCATGTTCGCGCACGTGTGTGTGTGTGTGTAGGTGATCCCCACTGCCAGTGAGGAGCAGCTGCTGCTGGTGGAGCTGGTACGGTCGGTCAGCGCCATGCGGACTGAGACCGTGATGCAGACAGTCAAAGAGGTCCTGAAGCAGCCGCCGGCCATCGCCAAAGAGAAGGTTGGTGCTGCGGTCTCCCAATAGCCTGGAATCTAAACTGGCATGCTCTGTTTTACCATTCAAACGAAGCATGTTCGTTTCCTAATACTTACCCTTAGAACATACTGTGCTATGCTAACCTTGTTACAGTTTATGACTATATACAAAGCTGCACGACTCCTAGCTTCCTGCTTGCATTAGTCCTAATTCACCCTATTGCAGGTCCTCTGTTGCTATTACATGTTACTATTAAGCTGGGCCCAAGAGATTTAAAAACAGCTTCTATCTCAATGCCATCAGACTGCTAAACAGCAATCACTAAGTCAGAGAGGCTGCTGACGACATTGAGACCCAATCACTGGACACTTTAATAAATGGACCACTAGTCACTTTAAACAATGCCACTTTAAATAATGCCACATTAATAATGTTTACATATCTTACATTACTCATATCACATGTACAGTGAGGGAAAAAAGTATTTGATCCCCTGCTGATTTTGTACGTTTGCCCACTGACAAAGAAATGATCAGTCTATAATTTTAATGGTAGGTTTATTTGAACAGTTAGAGACAGAAAAACAACAAAATAATCCAGAAAAACACGTGAAAAATTTTATAAATTGATTTGCATTTTAATGAGGGAAATAAGTATTTGACCCCCTCTCAATCAGAAAGATTTCTGGCTCCCAGGTGTCTTTTATACAGGTAACGAGCTGAGATTAGGTGCACACTCTTAAAGGGAGTGCTCCTAATCTCACCTTGTTACCTGTATAAAAGACACCTGTCCACAGAGGCAATCAATCAATCGGATTCCAAACTCTCCACCATGGCCAAGACCAAAGAGCTCTCCAAGGATGTCAGGGACAATATTGTAGACCTACACAAGGCTGGAATGGGCTACAAGACCATCGCCAAGCAGCTTGGTGAGAAGGTGACAACAGTTGGTGCGATTATTCACAAATGGAAGAAACACAAAAGAACTGAGAACCTCCTTCCCTCAGCCAGGGCATTGAAAATGGGTCGTGGATGGGTATTCCAGCATGACAATGACCCAAAACACACGGCCAAGGCAACAAAGGAGTGGCTCAAGAAGAAGCACATTAAGGTCCTGGAGTGGCCTAGCCAGTCTCCAGACCTTAATCCCATAGAAAATCTGTGGAGGGAGCTGAAGGTTAGAGTTGCCAAACGTCAGCCTCGAAACCTTAATGACTTGGAGAAGATCTGCAAAGAGGAGTGGGACAAAATCCCTCCTGAGATGTGTGCTAACCTGGTGGCCAACTACAAGAAATGTCTGACCTCTGATTGCCAACAAGTACTAAGTCATGTTTTGCAGAGGGGTCAAATACTTATTTCCCTCATTAAAATGCAAATCAATTTATAACATTTTTCACATGCGTTTTTCTGGATTTGTTTGTTGTTCTGTCTCACTGTTCAAATAAACCTACCATGAAAATTATAGACTGATCATTTCTTTGTCAGTGGGCAAACAAAATCAGCAGGGGATCAAATACTTTCTTCCCTCACTGTATATACTGTATTTTATACCATCTACTGCATCTTGCCTATGCCACTCGGCCATTGCTCATCCATATACTTATATGTACATATTCTCATTCACCTCTTTAGATTTGTGTGTATTAGGTAGTTGGGGAATTGTTAGATATTACTGCACTGTCAGAACTAGAAGCACAAGCATTTCGCTACACTCGCATTAACATCTGCTTACCATGTGTATGTGACCAATAAAGTTAGATTTTGATTTGATTGGACAGATACCTTTGTATTGTTACAGTATACCAAAGTAAACTGGCAGCTTCCCTGCCACGACCTCATTATGTTCTAATTAAATGTAATTCAGTCCAGTGTTACCTCTTCCTCAACCCTCTCTCCCCCTCTCTCACTCGTCTTCCCTCTTTCTCACCGTAGAAGCATCTGTCTCTGGAGGTGTGCATGCTGCAGTTCTTCTATGCTTATGTTCAGAGGTGAGACAGCCCTCCTCCACCTGTCTGTCAAGTGTGTTGAGCATAGGTAGCAAATATATGAGATGTTGGCAATGAAAATCCATGTGAATCCTAAGACAATCAATTAGTATGAGTTTTCCCTCTTTTGTAGTTTAGTTTGACATTTTTGTACGTCAAGTGTGTTGAGCATGTAGAATAAAATTGATTTCAATTCAGATAAAACCCCTGAATTTCGTTACTTCCATAGTCCAATTCATTGAGTTCTGTAGCTTTACTATTATTGTTACTAAACGGTTTATAAAGATATCTGACTTAAATTAGAACATTGTTTGTGACTGTGTCCTGCTTGTCTGTCTATGTAGGATCCCTGTGTCCAGTCTGGTGGACAGTTGGCCGTCTCTGCTGGCCCTGCTGAAGGACTCGGTACAGCTGGGGCTGCCTGCTCCTGGACAGTTCCTCATACTGGGGTTAGACAGCACACACACACCAGCTCCCGAGTGGCGCAGCGGTCTAAGGCACTGCATCTCAGTGCAAGAGGCTACTGTCCTTGGTTCGAGTCCAGGCTGTATCACATCCGGCCGTGATTGGGAGTCCCATAGGGCACCACACAATTGGCCCAGTGTCGTCCGGGTTTGGCCGGGGTAGGCAGTCATTGTAAATAAGAATTTGTTCTTAACTGACTTGCCTAGTTAAATAAAAGAAAATAAATACAAATTATACCAGGCACTACCTCTAGCGATCAAGCTACCGAAGACCAGTCAATTTCAATAAGGGGAAGACGACACAAGGATACATTTTAAGCAATAAGGCCCGAGGAGGTGTACCACAGCTAAGGGCTGTTCTTATGCACAATGCAACGCGGAGTGCCTGGACGCACCCCTCAGCCGTGGTAAATTGGCCATATACCACAAATCCCCAGGTGCCTTATTACTATTATAAACTGCTTACTAAAGTAATTAGAGCAGCTGATATACCACAGCTGTCAGCCAATCAGCATTCAGGGCTCGAACCACCCAGTTTATAATTAGCTAATCATCAAGTCGGAGGAGGGAGAATCTTGCAAGCTAGCATTGACACTGCGCTGGATACGCTAATATCCAACGTGACGTTGTGAGCCTGTTTGGAAGCTACACCCACAAAGGGGGAGAGCTCTGCGATTCCTTACTATAACTGCGCTTTACAACACTCTCTGAGACTCTGCCCTCTCTCACTTCCACCATCACTCCCTTCCCCTTATCTACCCTGTACATACGCAGCCACCAGACTAACCTATCCATCTGTCTCTTCCCCAGAGTTCTGAATGAGTTCATCCTCAAGAACCCAAACCTGGAGTGCAAGAAGGACCAGCGGGAGCTGCAGGTAAGCCTCCGTCTCATGCAAAAGGATTCACTTTTATTTTATCTTTAAGATGACATCATTCACAATTCTTATCTCCCTGAAAAGATCAGATAATATTCATCGAGGTAAAAGCCCCATCAAGGACCACTTTGGAATCAAGTGTTTTGAATAGTACTTTTAAGTGCTAACTTCTGGGAATGCAATGTGCATATTGCTGAGTATGTTTTTACCCAAATCAATTCAATTCAAGAGTTCTGTTCACTTATTTACCCCAGCATACCAATTAGATTGAAGCAATTTTATTTAAGTGGTATGGTAGTATGGGTATTGTAATATTCACTGTGTGCGTGCGCAGGATGTGACCCACAAGGTGGTGGAGGCCATCGGGACCATCGCAGGCTCCTCTCTGGAGCAGACCACCTGGCTGAGGAGAAACCTGGAGGTCAAGGCATCGCCACAGATCATGGTGGACGGGACCAGCCTGGAGCAAGACGTCGAGGGTAGGAGCGATGAGAGGACCCTGGCTGTCTGTGCTAGTTGTGTGCAGTACGTCAGCTTCGTGTTCATTGGGGCACCAAATTCTTATTGGACAAGTCCAGGGTAGTCCTTCCCTGTTTCATTCCGTTTTCTTCCGTTTGGTCCCTAATGAACACAACCTTAATTGGTAATGTGCCGATTTTTAGAGGTGTTTCTTGTGTGACTGAATGTATGGCTGTATTTCAATATCCACACTATCATACCACTTAGAATGACCCAATGTATTGGGAATGCATTCAAAGGGGTAGGTTATGTTAGTGTGGATATTTCATTGTGCTCACGTACAGCGTGTCTGCATGTGTGTCTGTGCTGCGTATGATGTGTCGCTAATGGTGTGTGTGTTTTCAGATCTAATGCTCACAGTAATGGAGGCATCCAGCTTCACTCCATCTGTGTACAGCGTTCACGCCCTCACACTGCTAGCGGAGGTAAAACACCAAGCACTCTGTCTGGCCGTCTGTCTGTCGGACTGTGCGTCCTCTCCGCTCACGGCTACCAACAGCCTTGCTTCTGCTATTAGGACCCACACACAGTCTACTCACACTCAGCTGATTTACGATCAGCTCTCCCTCCCCCAGGCCCAACCTCAATCACTATTAGCAAAGCAATAAATCCTTCCCTGGACACTGTCGCTGTTGAAGCCAGATATAAACCGGAGGCACTAACTGTGCCTCTCTTGCTTTAGTGTTATAAACAGACCTCCCACTCTTCCCATTGTTTAGTCTTATGTCACTCTCGTGTGACCTGTTTACTCATTGCAGTGCGTTAGTGTTTATTGGTAGGTTTATGTCTGCTGTAGTGCAAGTATGCATCTTTAAAGCAATATCGCAATGTGCTAGGCTTTATATAACTTTTTAGTGTAGTATGCTGTTGCCATGTATCCCACCTGAACAGTGGCGAGTATTGAGAGTAGTGATTGTGTGTTGTCAGGTGTTGGCCCATCTCCTAGACATGGTGTTCTACAGTGATGAGAAGGAGAGGGTGATCCCCCTACTGGTGAACATTATGCACTATGTCATGCCCTACCTCCGCAACCACAGGTAGGGATGGACCAGCCAATGCACTACACTCCTCCACTAGAGCCTAGAGGTCCCAGCTCCTCAGTTACACTAAATAACATGCCCATGGGATCTGCCTAGGAAACACTCCCGAACTGTGTAACTAGGGCCCAGTATTTCCTGGGCTGGTCATATCTGGGTCCTATCTCGAACTGTGCCCTCTTCCCTGGCAGTGCCCACAACGCCCCCAGCTACCGGGCGTGTATCCAGCTGCTGAGCAGCCTGAGTGGGTACCAGTACACCCGGCGGGCCTGGAAGAAAGAAGCCTTCGACCTCTTCATGGACCACACCTTTTTCCAGATGGATTCCTCCTGTGTCAGCCAGTGAGTTGAGAATTGTTGAGGGCGTGGGGGAGGGGACGGGGGTTGCGTATTCTTGTTATATGTGCTTTATATAATAGGATTTGATCTGACATCCTCTCCTGTATTTTCCAGCTGGAGAGCCATCATTGATCATCTTATGACCCACGACAAGACCACGTTTAGAGATCTTATGAGTAAGTATAATTAGTAGCCTGATTCTTCTAAATGAGAATTTCTGTGTGTATATCATTTCTGTGTATAGTTGTATGTGAGGTTTACAGGTAAATATATGGGTAGATATTATATTAGAACTGTTATAGTATAGTAGTTAACGCATGTGTGTGTGTCTGCAGCTCGTGTGGCGGTGGCTCAGAGCAGCTCTCTGAATCTGTTCTCTAACCGAGACGCAGAGCTGGAGCAGAGAGCCATGCTGCTCAAACGCCTGGCCTTCACCATCTACAGCAGCGAGGTGGACCAGTACCAGAAATACCTACCTGACATACAGGGTAAACACGCACATGCAGACAGGCACGCTTACAAACACACACCACTAAGACACAAACACACACATCCTTCTGTTTTCAAATATTTACACACACACAGCGGATGGCGTATAGACTTATATGCGTGTTTGTGTGTTTCCCCCATCAGAGCGGCTGGTGGAGAGTCTGCGTCTGCCCCAGGTGCCCATCCTCCATGCCCAGGTGTTCTTGTTCTTCAGAGTTCTACTGCTGCGCATGTCTCCTCAACACCTCACCTCACTGTGGCCCACCATGATCACTGAACTGGTGAGAGATGCTAGAGCATGCTACAAACATACACCACAAAAAAACGTACACACTTAGTCACACACAGACATAAGCGACAACTGCCGATGAACTGCCCGATGAAGGCCTACACCATGCGTTTGCTTGTCCTGCTGTTTATAAATATTTTGATAGAATTTCCACGATGATGTCGGCTTTTTAAATAAAGTAATCAAATCAAAGTTTATTTGTCACGTGCGCCGAATACAACAGGTGTAGACCATACAGTGAAATGCTTACTTACAGGCTCTAACCAACAGTGCAAACAAGGTATTAGGTGAACAATAGGTAAGTAAAGAAATAAAAACAACCGTAAAAAGGACAGTGAAAAATAACAGTAGCGAGGCTATAACAGTAGGTGGTCTCCAGGCCAGCTACCGATGAGTGTCTTGATTGGATAAGTAAGCCCCACTGTTGTTCTTGCAATACTTTTCGATTCCCGAGTTGTGGCTATCATCCCCTTTGTCTCAAACTACTGTACTATAGATCGTCGACCAAGATAATAGATTGGTATATATAATCCTAACAGTGTGTGGCTTTTCTCCTATGTATTTCCTCCCTCTCAGGTTCAGGTCTTTTTACTCATGGAGCAGGAGCTTACTGCAGACGAGGACATGTCAAGGTAACTGTCAATCCACCAAATGGGAGTGGACATTGATTAATACATGACAATGAGAGAATGTGTGTTTTTCCTGACATAGAAATTATGTGACTTGATGATGACGATGGATGGATTTATTGAGTTTCAGGTGCTCAACGTGCTTTAGATTGTATGGTGGGGAAACATCCACTACCAATGTGTATCTTCAACCTGGGTGACTTTGTAGGGATGGTTTCCTGGGCACAGATTAAGAGTAGACCTGAATTTAAAAGTATGTTCAATGGAGATTCTCTGTTGAAAGTGCATTTGAGTCCAGGGCTAGGTTTAATCTGTGTCCAGGAAACGGTCTATGCTGTGTGTATGTATTGGTCATGTTTCCATCTGGGTTTGACCTGTAGGACGTCAGGTCCATCGGTGGCTGGCCTGGAGACCACCTACTCTGGAGGGAACGGTTTCTCCACCTCCTACAACAGCCAGCGCTGGCTCAACCTCTACCTGTCTGCCTGCAAACTGCTGGACCTGGCCCTGGCCCTGCCCTCAGAGAGCCTGCCCCAGTTCCAGATGTGTGTACTAACCCACTACTCCTGCCTGGATTCATACACTCACATACAGTACATTTATCTGAAGACAATCTGTAGTGCACACTGCACTATTTCATTTAGATTTTTTGGAAGGTATAAAAGGTTTAAGCACAGATTGTGTTCATAACACATGAAAGAATGTTGTAAAACTTTTACCCAATGAGGTCCTCAAGCCTTTTCACACTACATATATTTTCCTGTCACTTTGTCCTTTCTGTCATACATTGTGTGTGTTTTGCTCAGAAGTGTGAAAAGGTATGTGTGTGTGTAATGTTTGGGCATTGGCTGTGTTCTTTCCCAGGTACCGCTGGGCCTTTATCCCAGAGGCATCTGATGACTCGGGCCTGGAGGTGAGACGACAGGGGACCCACCAAAGAGAGTTCAAACCCTACGTTGTCCGACTAGCCAAGCTGCTGAGGAAACGAGCCAAGGTACCTGCTCTGGTCTACCTTCAGAGCAACATAATGCAAGGCTGGACATAGACCCACATTATCAAAAGTGACCAATCGCAATGACCATGGTAACTTTAGCTATTACCGACATTTGGGACAACTTAGTGTACCCCTAAGGCCAGTAGTGTAAGAGCCTGGACACAGCAGGCTGAAAATCTTTTCCGAAGGCCATCAGTGGGCTAACATCAGCTGCAGTCCCCGCGGTGTGTTCCAGTGGCCACTTGCCGGGTGGTCAAGAGTGATGGCAGTATTTCACGATTCAACATGTAGAATCTTGGATGAGCGTCAGGGATAGCTTCACACCCTTGAGCCAATTAGCGCGCTAGGGCGCTTTCCCCACGTGACAACAAAAATTTAACTTGAGAAATGTAAATATCAGTTGTAGCCTGGACAGTGTGTTCCAGCATGTTTGTACTTAAGTTGTAAAAAAAAAAAAAAAGTACAATTCTGGCAGACAATCCAGTCAGATAATGGCACACCAACAAAGCACATACATATAAACTCAGCAAAAAAAGAAACTTCCTCTCACTGTCAACTGTGTTCATTTTCAGCAAACGTAACATGTGTAAATATTTGTATGAACATAACAAGATTCAACAACTGAGACATAAACTGAACAAGTTCCACAGACATGTGACTAACAGAAATGGAATAATGTGTACCTGAACAAAGGGGGGGTCAAAATCAAAAGTAACAGTCAGTATCTGGTGTGGCCACCAGCTGCATTAAGTACTGCAGTGCATCTCCTCCTCATAGACTACACCAGATTTGCCAGTTCTTGCTGTGAGATGTTACCCCACTCTTCCACCAAGGCACCTGCAAGTTCCCAGACATTTCTGGGGGGAATGGCCCTAGCCCTCACCCTCTGATCCAACAGGTCCCAGACGTGCTCAATGGGATTGAGATCCGGGCTCTTCGCTGGCCATGGCAGAACACTGACATTCCTGTCTTGTAGGAAATCACGCACAGAACGAGCAGTATGGCTGGTGGCATTGTCATGCTGGATGGTCATGTCAGGATGAGCCTGCAGGAAGAGTACCACATGAGGGAGGAGGATGTCTTACCTGTAACGCACAGCGTTGAGATTGCCTGCAATGACAACAAGCTCAGTCCGATGATGCTGCGACACACCGCCCAGACCATGACGGACCCTCCACCTCCAAATCGATCCCACTCCAGAGTCCAGGCCTCTGTGTAATGCTCATTCCTTCGACGATAAACGCGAATCCGACCGTCACCCCTGGTGAGACAAACCCGCGACTCGTCAGTGAAGAGCACTTTGCCAGTCCTGTCTGGTCCAGCGACGGTGGGTTTGTGCCCATAGGCGACGTTGTTTCCGGTGATGTCTGGTGAGGACCTCCCTTACAACAGGCCTACAAGCCCTCATTCCAGCCTCTCTCAGCCTATTGCGGACAGTCTGAGCACTGATGGAGGGATTGTGTGTTCCTGGTGTAACTTGGGCAGTTGTTGTTGCCATCCTGTACCTGTCCCGCAGGTGTGATGTTCGGATGTACCGATCCTGTGCAAGTGTTACACGTGGTTTGCCACTGTGAGGACTATCAGCTGTCCGTCTTGTCTCCCTGTAGCGCTGTCTTAGGCAGTACGGACATTGCAATTTATTGAGCAGGGACCCTGGGCATCTTTCTTTTGGTGTTTTTCAGAGTCAGTAGAAAGGCCTCTTTAGTGTCCAAAGTTTTCATAACTGTGACCTTAATTGCCTACCGTCTGTAAGCTGTTAGTGTCTTAACGACCGTTCCACAGGTGCTTGTTTACTGTTCACTGAATAAGCATGGGAAACAGTGTTTAAACCCTTTACAATGAAGATCTGTGAAGTTATTTGGATTTTTACGAATTATCTTTGAAAGACAGGGTCCTGAAAATAAGGATGTTTAACCTCTCAGGGATCACTGGGGCGCTAGCGCCCCACTCCCGACACTACCAGGTGAAATGTGAGGCGCCAAATTCAAAATCCAAAAGTTGAATTATTAAACATCCACCAATATACAAGTGTTCCATACTCATCAAAAGCTCTGTTTCTTGGCAATATCACAGCGTTGTCAGATTTCAAAAAGGCTTTACGGCGAAAGCACTACATTTGATTGTTTGAGGGCAGCACCTCACATACTTTTCACATAGCCATGAATTCATTAGCCAGCGTGGCACACACATAACACATTTCACAGCAAAAACAAATCAATTACCTGTTGAAGAACTTCTGCTGAGGTCTTCCTAAGTGTCCAACGAAGACAATCCATGGTTCTTTTGTTAGAAAAAGTCATTTATTATATCCATAAATCTCCATTTGGTTCGCGCGTTATAATCAGAAACTACAGCGTCCACACCTCCATTGAAACGTGACTAGAACTCGTTCAACTTATACCTATAAACTTGTCCAAGAACAATCAAACATCATTTTAAATGTATCCTTAGGAACACTTTTACGTATATTTACTATAATAAATCAACCGGAATATAAACTGAGCTCTACAGACGGAGGAAAACACAGTGCGTGCTTGGCGAGAGCGCGCGCCCACTACTATAGAGTTCCAAAGAGGCACTTCCTTATTCCCTCTTCTTCTCTGCTCTAATTCATCTGAACAGAATCAAAACACTTTCTCGAGACTGTGGACATCCAGAGGAAGCGATAGGTACTGCATTCATATGCCCTTTATATGGGCATTTTCATGAGGGAGGGGTTCCAAATGAGGCACTCTGTGAAAACCACTTTCTCCAGGACAGAAATTCCTTGGGGTTTTGCCTGCCATATCCGTTCTGTTTTACTCACAGACAAATGGTTAACAGTTTTACAAAATTCAGAGTGTTTCCTATCCAATGGTACCAAATATGTGCATATCCTATTTTCTGGGCCTGAATGGGAGGCATTTTACTTTGGGCACGCCAGGCTCTCCAAAACGGTCAAGTTGTGCAGTGATCCCTGAGAGGTTAATATGTGTAAAGTTATAGCTATATAAAGTCACAGCTCTTTTCTCATTCTGCTTTTGTCTGTTTCCATCCATTCCGTCCCATAGAAAAACCCAGAGGAGGACTGTTCCCTTCGTACTCTGTCCTGGGAACCGGGCCACCTCACCCTGACGCTCTACATGATCCGCAGTATGGAGCAGCTCCTCCCCTTCTTCAACCTGCTCAGCCAGGTGTTCAACAGTAAGGCCAGCAGCCGCAATGCCGCCCCCAGCCACTCTGGCCACTCCTTCCCCAACAAGGAGGGCAAGCTGGAGAGCCAAAAAGTGTTCTGGAGCCGGGCACGGCAGAACATTGAGGAGATGGTGGAGAAAGACTTTCTAGAGGGCCTTATCAAGACGTGAACACGAGGGACAGAGGGAAATGTATTTTCCGAAGGGAAATACATTTATAAAAAACACTAGTGAATAAACTCATCTTGTATACAAGGGAACATATTAGGGACATAAACCATGGGAACTAAAAATAAATCAAGTTTGTACATTTTATTTCTTTTTTTTCTATTTATAATGACTGTATTTTACTTTTCAAAGGCTTTTAATTATTTGTATATACAGGGCAGCTGTGAAGACTGACTGACAGTTTGTGCAAGCCCTCTGGGACAATGTGAAGATGCTGTGCAATTCTATATTGTTGTGACTTACTGAATTAAAGACTTATGAGATCTACATGCCCTGTGTGTCTCGGTCTCACCCTCACCATCAAATCAAATCAAATCAAATNATGTATAATTTCATGTATAGGGTTGGGGACAGATAGAAGCTGTAATTTGTGTTTATTTTTGTTTCATGACTAATAGAATGAATAACTAGAATGTTGCCACACATTGTGGCCAGTTACATACACCACTTTGTGAAATATGATATTAGATAGATTTGAAAAATACCAAAACTACAATGAAATTAGTATAATAAGACTAATCCATTCCTCTACAAGGTCTTGCAGCAGGAGGTCTTTTTGGAAGTCTTCCTCAGGCATGAAAACATCCTCACAAAGAGGGAGCGCTTGCGTGGTTTCTCCTGTGGTTGAGAGGTAGAGTTTCTGGCAATATTTACAGTGCTAGGCAAGAGAGAGAGGGTTAACATGAACATGAATTTGCGTCTATCAAACATTTCCCTCCCAACTTTTCTATTTACTGTAGTGACTCTCCATGTTGAGGCATTGGAAGTACATTAAAGGCCCGAAACATTCTTGATTGGCAGATGAAAAAGTGAAGATTGTTTCATTTTATGTACACAGTTAAACATAACCATATACTAAAGGGGTCTTAATGTATGGACAAATGCAATAGTCATCCTCGTGGACAATCTTAGCCTGGTCCCGTGCTGCCTCTGAGGCCTGGCTGTTCTTTATATATATATATATACAGTGCCTTCGGAAAGTATTCAGACCCCTACACTTTTTCCAAATTTTGTTAGGTTACAGCCTTATTCTAAAACTGATTAAATTGTTTTTTTCCCTCATCAATCTACACACAATACCCCACAACGACAAAGCAAAAACGGTTTATTTTTTGTTAAAGATAAAAAAAATTATATCACATTTACATAACTATTCAGACCCTTTACTCAGTACTTTGTTAAAGCACCTTTGGCAGTGATTACAGACTTGAGTATTCTTGGGTATGACGCCACAAGCTTGGCACACCTGTATTCGGGGAGTTTCTCCCACTCTTCCTTCAAGTCCAGGCTCTGGCTAGGCCACTCAAGGACATTCAGAGACTTGTCCTGAAGCCACACCTGCGTTGTCTTGGCTGTGTGCTTAGGGTCATTGTCCTGTTGGAAGCTGAACATTCGCCCCAGTCTGAGGTCCTAAGTGCTCTGGAGCAGGTTTTCACCAAGGATCTCTCTTTACTTTGCTCCATTCATCTTTGCTTCGATCCTGACTAGTCTCCCAGTCCCTGCCGCTGAAAAACATCCCCACAGCATGATGATGTCACAACCATGCTTCAACCAATCAATCAAATGTATTTATAAAGCCCCTTTTACATCAGCCGATGTCACAAAGTGCTATACAGAAACCCAGCCTAAAACCCCAAACAGCAAGAAATGCAGATGTAGAAGCACGGTGGCTAGGAAAAACTCCCTAGAAAGGCTGTCGTGACGTTGGTACCATTAATGCGATGCCGATTATTTTATCAAATCAATTAACTGTTTGATTATTACGATGATTAAATTAATCATGTGACAATTAACTCATTACCAATCTTGGGGCACCACGGAAAAAGTTTGTTTAATGAGTTACCGTTTCCCGAATGAACTCTAAAGATATAAATACACTACCGTTCAAAAGTTTGGGGTCACTTAGAAATGTCCTTGTTTTTGAAAGAAAAGCTCATTTGTTGTCCATTAAAATAGCATAAAATTTATCAGAAATACAAGTGTAGACATTGTTAATGTTGTAAATGACTATTGTAGCTGGAAACGGCAGATTCTTTATGGAATATCTACATAGGCGTACAGAGGCCCATTATCAGCAACCATCACTCCTGTGTTCCAATGGCACGTTGTGTTAGGTAATCCAAGTTTATCATTTTAAAAGGCTAATTGATCATTAGAAAACCATTTTGCAATTATGTTAGCACAGCTGAAAACTGTTGTCCTGATGAAAGATGCAATCAAACTGGCCTTCTTAAGATTAGTTGAGTATCTGGAGCATCAGCATTTGTGGGTTCGATTACAGGCTCAAAATGGCCAGAAACAAAGACCTTTCTTCTGAAACTCGTCAGTCTATTCTTGTTCTGAGAAAGTAAGGTTATTCCATGTGAGAAATTGGCGAAAAACTGAAGATCTCGAACAACGCTGTGAACTACTCCCTTCACAGAACACCGCAAACTGTCTCTAACCAGAATAGAAAGAGGAGTGGGAGGGCCCGGTGCACAACTGAGCAAGAGGACAAGTACATTAGGGTGTCTAGTTTGAGAAACAGACGCCTCACAAGTCCAGAACTGGCAGCTTCATTAAATAGTACCCGCAAAACACCAGTCTCAACGTCAACAGTAAAGAGGCGACTCTGGGATGCTGGCCTTCTAGGCAGAGTTGCAAAGAAAAAGCCACATCTCAGACTGGCCAATAAAATGGAAAGATTAAGATGGGCAAAAGAACACAGACACTGGCAGAGGAACTCTGCCTAGAAGGCCAGCATACCGGAGTCGCCTCTTCACTGTTGATGTTGAGACTGGTGTTTTGCTGGTACTATTCAATGAAGTTGAGGGCTTGTGAGGTGTCTGTGACCCCAAACTTTTGAACGGTAGTGTATATCGTTATACCAATCATCCATTAATTATCATTATTACCTCATCAGTCTCATTCTGAACGTTGTTGACTTCAAATCTGCACGAACCCTAGTCTCCATGGTGAATCAGCAATACACAAATTGGCTTAATTATTTATTTACTAACTAACTAAATAATCACACAGAATTACATAAACACACACACAGGATAGATTATACATTGGTTACTAACATGATGCAATGAAAAGTCACCTAGTGGACTAACCCGATATGACGGCTTGTTACACAATGAAAGGGGGCGGGAAGAAAGAGCGGGAGGAGGAGAGACAAAGGAATTCATCTATGGAACATGTAGTTGAATAATTCGCTCATCGTAAATGTGGATATTTAGCACCCTAACAACCGCTCATTCGGATTTAGAAATGCAAAGTACATATTTACGCTTGTATGTCTTTGTCGTCTCTCTCTGGTGAAATCAACCTGTCCATCTATGGAGAGTAGTTCATCAGAAGTCTCTGGTTGTCCACCAGAGGTCACCATGTCCTTAGTAGTTGTAGTAGGGGGGTCTCGGAGTGTCTGTTAGAACAAATCTGTACCACGCGGTGTTCAGTGGGCTTTATTCTTCACTCTGTTTGTTTAGAAAAGATACCCTAGAGATACCTATAGTGGTGAGAGGAAATTGTTCTTTGACTCTCATCTTCGGTCGAGTTTCCTAGGCTAACAGTGCATAAACAGCTGCAGACTGAATGTTCCAGTGTAGTCTTCTTTTTCGAGAGAGAGTTTCAGAGGGTATTACAATTTTCTGGTATTGTAGTTTCAAACCATTTTGCCATATCCAGCTCGCGTTGTACTTCGGCTGGTCTTTAGTTTTAAACCATTTCTCAGCCGTGTAGCCATTGCTTCACGTTGTCTGGTCTGGTAGAGATTTTCTTCTTCTCTGTTGAAAGTTTCAGAGTTTCTAACCATTTCATAACTTTCAGCTCACACTGGTCTAATATGTTAATTTTTCAGCGAGTCCTTTTAAGCACTCGCCTTGGAGGGTGCTTCCATCCCGTTGCCACAATGTCTGTGCTCACGTGGGCGTGGTTACTGACTTGGCAAAAGTATTTTGATGTTACAGTATTATCTCATTTAGAAGGCTGAAATCACATTTAATTTTCTCACAAATAGTTTCATATTGAATCATATAAGTTCCACAACATTTAGATGTAAATCTGATAAGTGGGACGTATACATTTGTAGAGTTACCGTTATTTGGTTATACCGTCATTAATGATATCACAAAACAACAACTTACTTGACATGATTGTTTAGAGCCCCACGAACCATTTACCACTTTATTTACATTAGAAATATTGTTTCAATGTCTAACCTTTTGATGTTACAGTACTGCAAAATCTCTCTCTGCTGTAACAGGTGTGTGCCTTTCCAAATTATGTCCAATCAATGGAATTTACCACAGGTGGACTCCAATCAAATTGTAGAATCATCTCAAGGATGATCAATGGAAAAAGGATGCACCTGAGCTCAATTTCGAGTCTTATAGCAAAGGGTCTGAATACTTTTGTAAATATAGTATTTCTGTTTTTTATTTTTAATACATTCACAAAAATTTCTAAAAACCTGTTTTCGCTTTGTCATAATGGTTTGTAGATTTATTTGGAAATTGTTTTATTTCATCAATTGTAGAATAAGGCTGTAACGTAACAGAATGCGGAAAAAGTCAAGGGGCAGAATACTTTCCCGAAGCACTGTATATAATTATAAACACACTACCAGTCAAAGGTTTTACAACACCTACTCATTCAAGGGTTTTTCTTTATGGTTACTATATTCTACATTGTAGTATAATAGTGAAGACATCAAAACTATGAAATAAGACATTGAATCATGTTGTAACCAAAAAAGTGTTAAACAAATCAAAATATATTTTATATTTTAGATCCTTCAAAGTAGCCACCCTTTGCCTTGATGACAGCTTTGCACACTCTTGGCTTTCTCTTAACCAGTTTCACCTGGAATGAAAATACCATCAAATTAAATCTGACAGTCTGCACTTAAACCTCACAGTAATTGTATCATTTAAAATCCCAAGTGCTGGAGTACTTAGCGAAAACAACAAAAAATATTTCACTGTCCCAATACTTTTGGAACTGTATACTGTAGGCTTCATGCTCTACCTGCTTTCCACCTACTCCGGAAGAATGGAATGTATGTTATTTTCAAAGTCTCGCTCCACCTGCTAAAACACATCCGATCACAGTAGGCTACAAAGGTGTTATGAGCAAAATATGGACGTGTGCATGCGGACGATAAATTCAACACCTGGAGGTGTCATAAAGATGATTTCATAATAAGCCTTCACCGTATCTTACAAGCAACCTGAGAAGGCTAGGCCTAGACATTTAAGCTAAAAACAATTATAAATAGGCTATTATTAGTATTATTAGTCCCTATAGCCTACAATATATATATATATATATATATATATATATATATATATATATATATATATATATATATATATATATATATATACTTGCTTTCATGACACAGAACCACATTTACAAAGAACAACCACAGATGCCCATATTTTGCCACTCTTCCGTGGCCAGAAACCTAAAACTAGGCAAATGCTTTCAGTGAAAGTAACATATTGACATGGAAATACTTTCTTTTCTTTCCAAGCTTGTACAATGCTTATACTTTAGGCCTACATGTAATAATGCAATAATGAGGTTGACAACATGTCCAATTTTGCTGTTGAGACAAAGGGAATGTGGTCTCCTGATGAGCTTGCAGATCCTGCAGTGTGTGATTATGAGGCACATAGTGGTTAAAGGTGTGTTTACACATGGGGCACAATTTGGGCAATGGTCACAATTTCAGCCTAACCAGTGTGTAACCAGGTCACTGGTCAAACTAATGGTAATATGTATGCCCTCTAGACTAAGAAAGGAATACAGTTGTGACCATTTGTTTCAATCCTTTGTTGCTCTTTCTTTTGATCTTCCTCATATTTTTCTCAAACTAATTATATTTATAAGAACCACACCCTGGTGCTGAAGTGGTTTCAGTCTCAAAAAGAGTGGAAAGCAATTGAAGACAGTACCATGGCGCTGAAATGGATTGAGCCTACTAGAAAGTGGAAACAGAGATACTACATTTGAAGTCGGAAGTTTACATACACTTACGTTGGAGTCATTAAAACTCATTTTTCAACCACTCCACACCTTTTTTGTTAACAAACTATAGTTTTGGCAAGTCAGTTAGGACTAGGCTAATTGACATCATTTGAGTCAATTGGAGGTGTACCTGTGGATGTATTTCAAGGCCTAACTTCAAACCCAGTGCCTCTTTGCTTGACATCATGGGAAAATCAAAAGAAATCAGCCAAGACCTCAGAAAAAAATATTGTAGACCTCCACAAGTCTGGTTCATCCTTGAGAACAATTTCCAAACACCTGAAGGTACCACGTTCATCTGTACAAACAATAGTATGCAAGTATAAACACCATGGGACCACGCAGCCGTCACACCGCTCAGGAAGAAGACGCCTTCTGTCTCCTAGAGATGAACGTACTTTGGTGCGAAAAGTGCAAATCAATCCCAGAACAACAGCAAAGGGCATTGTGAAGATGCTGGAGGAAACAGGTACAAAAGTATCTATATCCACAGTAAAACGAGTCCTATATTGACATAACCTGAAAGGCCGCTCAGCAAGGAAGATGCCACTGCTCCAAAACCGCCATAAAAAAGCCAGACTACGGTTTGCAACTGCACATGGGGACAAAGATCATACTTTTTGGAGACATGTCCTCTGGTCTGATGAAACAAAAATAGAACTGTTTGGCCATAATGACCATCGTTATGTTTGGAGGAAAATTGGGAGGCTTGCAAGCTGAAGAACACCATCCCAACTGTGAAGCATGGGGGTGGCAGCATCATGTTGTGGGGGTGCTTTGCTGCAGGAGGGACTGGTGCACTTCACAAAGTAGATGGCATCATGACGAAGGAAAATTATGTGGATATATTGAAGCAACATCTCAAGACATCAGTCAGGGAATTAAAGCTTGGTCGCAAATGGGTCTTCCAAATGGACAATGACCCCAAGCATACTTCCAAAGTTGTGGCAAAATGGCTTAAGGACAACAAAGTCAAGGTATTGGAGTGGCCATGACAAAGCCCTGACCTCAATCCTATTGGACATTTTTGGGCAAAACTGAAAAAGCGTGTGTGAGCAAGGAGGCCTACAAACCTGACTCAGTTACACCAGCTCTGTCAGGAGGAATGGGCCAAAATTCACCCAACTTATTGTGGGAAGCTTGTGGAAGGCTACCTGAAACGTTTGACCCAAGTTAAACAATTCAAAGGCAATGCTACCAAATACTAATTGAGTGTATATAAACTTCTGACCCCCTGGGAATGTGATGAAAGAAATAAAAGCTGAAATAAATCATTCTCTCTACTATTATTCTGACATTTCACATTCTTAAAATAAAGTGGTGATCCTAACTGACCTAAGACAGGGAATTTTTACTAGGACTAAATGTAAGGAATTGTGAAAAACTGAGTTTAAATGTATTTGGCTAAGGTGTATGTAAGCTTCCGACTTCAACTGTATATATAATGACGAGATCGTCTTGTCTCCACCCTAACAACGGAAGTCCTCCCAAAGGCCTGAAGGCAGGTGGTCTGCTTATCGGTCTGCTTATTGTGGACAGATTTTCACGGGAGTAAATCCTCTCTCTTCGTCTCTTCATCTTTGGTGGAAACCAATTGAGGACAGCGCCATGATGCTGAAATAGTTCGAGACCCATGGACTGGCCAGCACATTTGGATAGCGCCATGGTGCTGAAATGGTTCGAGACCCATAGACTGGGCAGCACTTGTGGATAGCGCCATGGTGCTGAAATGGTTCTAATATAAATAATTGAAGGTTTCTCTATCATCACCAATAGTTGCGCAAACATATCATTGTGAGAAAACAATTATTGTCAGGGAATCCAGAGGAAAAGACAGACTTCCAACGGGGATTACATATGAAAGCATAATAAGCAGCGTAACACAACACAATACAGTTGAGTCAGGGAGCTTTCCACATCCTTCTCCAGTACTGGCCAGGTCAGCTGTTGGTAACTCGTGCGTATCTGCCTATCAGTTGCATGGTTGGCTTCTGTGTTCCCCTTTAATAACTAGTCTCGCCTTGGGGATGCTGCCCGCTGCTTACAGGGATGCTGCGACTAGCCTACTGGGTTCTTAAATGACGTGTCATCTGAATCAGACGAGGGGGAGGAGTGAGATAATAAATAAATAAACAAACAAGGCAAGTCCACCGAAACGCCACCATCCACCTCCTGTTTCAAGCATCGTCGGCGGTGAACGGTGGGATCACTGGGGGGAAAGAACGCCACTGTTATTTAATGGCCCATAAATTGAGAGGCGAAATAGTTGGTTGAAAGACGGGGGACCTTGGCGAGGATTATAGTCCTTCGCAGGAAGAGAGAAGGACGCCTTGTCGGTCGAGCATCATCCACAGCGAACCGTTATTGTATAAGGAGGCAACCATCCAAACCGTTACAGTAAGGAGTTTAGAATAGAACAGCCTACAGGACTTGAACGGATATTTCATTGTAAAACATTTATTACTGATGTAGAATTATACAAATCAAACATTGCAAAAAATAAATACCCGTTTATAGACAATTACAACGAGAAGGTATCATAGAAAATAAATCGACCTCATCTCTCCCTTTGCCTTGTCGTATTGCATATTCAGGATAAATTACACCTCTGATAGCCTATAGGCCAATCCTATTTATCAAATCGAGTTTATATAGCATGGGCCAGGCCTAAGTAAGTTATAGGCTATCGTTAAATTGGACTCGAGAGGAAAGCACGACGCAACCGTATTTGCCATTATCCATGTCAAGCATCCTTCTCAACTTGTCGTTTAATTTCCGATCTCAGATAGGGGCCTAATATCCTACAACAGTTCCCCATCTCTAGGCTGAGAGTATTTTTCCTATATCCACCTCCCCAGTGGATTTTTAAGGGCAGCCTGGAATACGACGACTGGTTGTGCTTTGGGGGGGACCATTTTTGACGTTTGATTCGTGAGGTTGGACGCCACGGAGAGAAGATGTCGGGGCAGACGCTGACGGACCGCATTGCCGCGGCGCAATACAGTTTGACGGGATCGGAGGTTGCTCGAGCTGTCTGCAAAGCCACCACTCATGAGCAGACAGCACCCAAGAAAAAACACCTGGAATGTAAGCATGGCCTCCCCTCCCATCTCTACATACACTTTACAAGTACTGGTTCCCTGCCTGTGTTTGTGTGTGAGTGTGTGTTTGTGTGTGTGTGTGTTCCTGTGGAATTTCCCATGGTATACCTATCAGTGGAGGCTGCTAAGGGGGGGACAGCTCATAATGGAGCAAATGGATTGGCATCAAGGTGTGTTTCATGTATTTGATACTAGTCAACTCATTCCGCTCCAGCCATTACCACGAGCCTGTCCTCCCCAATTAAGTTGCCACCAACCTCCTGTGATACCTATACCCATATTATAATATTATTAAATCAATAATAATGGTTCACAATCTTTATTTGCTTGTGTGAAATAAATTCATTATGTAGACCTAAAACAAATCAAGTGTTGCTTTAGCCAGACTATCCAGGCCCCTTGCCAGGCATCACCGATCAATATTGATGCCTGCTGTGCTCATAAAAGGGGAAGTTAGACTGAAGTAGTCAACTCTGAGCCAGGACATTGAACAGAACAGAGCCACCAGCCTCCTACCTCTACACCCTTCCTTCTACCCTCATTTGAGAAATAAATTATCTGATATGGTTGGAATGGTGGAAGCTATGGGATAGAACCATTGCTTAAACCTAGCAATTTTCGTTAGATCAGGGATTACCTCAAAGAAGAAAGGAAGGGAGGAAAGAATGAAGGAAGGCTGTGTTTTTAAAGCGTTGGATCAGGGTCTCTATCTCAGTCTGAATAATGGATTCCTGCTCCAGTGCTGCTAAATGCATAATGCAAAAGGTCAAAGGTCCTGTTGTCACTACCACTAACACAGGCTTGTACCTGGGGACCTGGCCAGTTTGAGGAGGTACAGGAGGCGGAGTGGCACTGTCTGTCAGCCCTTAACCCTGATTTAGAAGATGTGTCTGGTATCAAGTTTTTTGACGGGTTTTGCCTTACTGCCATAGGAAACCCGATGTGCTGAATTTAGTTCTTAGTTTCAGAGTTGTATTTTACTAAATGTCTGAAATCCCCAATATACACTGAGTATACTAAACATTAGGAACACCTTCCTAATACTGAGTTGCACCCCCAACCTTTTGCCCTCAGAACAGCTTCAATTTGTCAGGGCGTGGACTCTACAAGGTGTTGAAAGTGTTACACAGGGATGCTGGCCCATGTTGACTCCAATGCTTCCCACAGTTGTGTCAAGTTGGCTGGATGTCCTTTGGATGGTGGACCGTTCTTGATAGACACAGGAAACTGTTGAGGGTGAAAAATCCAGCAGCGTTGCAGTTCTTGACACAAACCGGTGCGCCTGGCACTGGTGCGCCCTGTTCAAAGGCACTTAAATCTTTTGTCTTGCCCATTCATCCCCTCAATGGCACACATACACAATCCATGTCTCAATTGTCGCAAGGCTTAAAAATCATTCTTTAACCGGTCTCCTCCCCTTCATCTACACTGATTTAATTGGATTTAACAAGTGACATCAATAAGGGATCATGTAGCTTTCACCTGGATTCACCTGGTCAGTCTATGTCATGGAACGAGCAGGTATTCTTAATGTTTTGTATACTTAATGTGTACCCCTGTATGTGGTTATGTGTAAGCATTTAAAAGATCATACACTCCTACTGTACCTGAGAGAATCTTTGTCAGGGGTGCCCAGGCACCAGATCAATTTAATCCAAAGGCCTCTGATTTGCATCAGGCCTACATTATCACTGATGGCAGATGGATTGTTTGCCTCGCTTTCTCCGTACAGGACCATTAGTGATCAGTCTGTGGCAATTAAGCAAATAGAGTCTGCTTGCCTGGATGATAGCCTAATACTGTGTCAGCTAGGCAACCTAAGGCTATAGTTTCTCCTTCTGTACAACATCAATATGAAAACCAAGAGTGACCTGCGCAATACATAACTCAAAACCCCACTAGGAAAAATCTATCCACCCAATCCATTCTCCTTGAGTCTGGGAGTAAAGCATATTTATGTACTCCCCTTAATCATGGGATTGGGCGATTGGAAAGTCCACCCCCTGCCAAGGATGTGTCAGCAAACATTTGACATCTAGGAAAGTGCTCCTCATAGCCAGTCGCTCTCGTTTAGTGCTTTGAGTGTATGTGATGTCGCCCACTGACTAGCTCTAAGGGACAATGCTCTCCCCTGAATACACAACAGGTTCACACACATATACAGTGGGGAGAACAAGTATTTGATACACTGCCGATTTTGCGGGTTTTCCTACTTACAAAGTATGTAGAGGTCTGTAATTTTTATCATAGGTACACTTCAACTGTGAGAGACGGAATCTAAAACAAAAATCCAGAAAATCACAGTGTATGATTTTTAAATAATTAATTTGCATTTTATTGCATGACATAAGTATTTGATCACCTACCAACCAGTAAGAATTCCGGCTCTCACAGACCTGTTAGTTTTTCTTTAAGAAGCCCTCCTGTTCTCCACTCATTACCTGTATTAACTGCACCAGTTTGAACTCGTTACCTGTATAAAAGACACCTGTCCACACACTCAATCAAACAGACTCCAACCTCTCCACAATGGCCAAGACCAGAGAGCTGTGTAAGGACATCAGGGATAAAATTGTAGACCTGCACAAGGCTGGGATGGGCTACAGGACAATAGGCAAGCAGCTTGGTGAGAAGGCAACAACTGTTGGCGCAATTATTAGAAAATGGAAGAAGTTCNCCCTCAGTAAGAGCATTGAAGATGGGTCGTGGCTGGGTCTTCCAGCATGACAACGACCCGAAACACACAGCCAGGGCAACTAAGGAGTGGCTGCGTAAGAAGCATCTCAAGGTCCTGGAGTGGCCTAGCCAGTCTCCAGACCTGAACCCAATAGAAAATCTTTGGAGGGAGCTGAAAGTCCGTATTGCCCAGCGACAGCCCCGAAACCTGAAGGATCTGGAGAAGGTCTGTATGGAGGAGTGGGCCAAAATCCCTGCTGCAGTGTGTGCAAACCTGGTCAAGAACTACAGAAAACGTATGATCTCTGTAATTGCAAACAAAGGTTTCTGTACCAAATATGAAGTTCTGCTTTTCTGATGTATCAAATACTTATGTCATGCAATAAAATGCAAATTAGTTACTTAAAAATCATACAATGTCATTTTCTGGATTTTTGTTTTAGATTCCGTCACTCACAGTTGAAGAGTACCTATGATAAAAATTACAGACTTCTACATGCTTGTAAGTGGGAAAACCTGCAAAATCGGCAGTGTATCAAATACTTGTTCTCCCCACTGTATATGCATGCACACGCACGCACGCACGCATGCACGCACACACACACACACACAAAATAGTACATATGGTAAATAGTCTCATAATATTACGAGTCTAATACAAATGCAATATAATCACTTGTATTCCCTTTTTGGTGGGGTATTTAACCTTTTGGTCTGAACTTGGCTCGATATTATTAGAAATGGTACAAAAATCTATTCAAATGGGCTTTTCAATAGAGATGTTAATACTGCAATTATCTCTCTGTTACATAAAAAAGGTAAAGACACAACTCTCTATCCAAGTCATAGGCCTCTCTCCCTCATTAACAGTGACATGAAATTGTACGCAAAGTTTCTAGCCAAACGTCTTGAAACCATTTACCCAAACTAGTTCATCCTGATCAAACAGGTTTTGTCAAACATAGACTGGCATCAGACAATCTGAGACGTCTCCTATGTATAAAGCACATTGCTCCTAATATACCATCGACCTTTGCAGTCATGCGAATTGATGCGGAGAAGGCCCTTTGACCGTTTCTGGTATTCTATGGAAAGAATGGTATTTGGCTAAATAATTATGAATATGTATGCGATATTCTTGATGGGCAATAAATGCTCCTCACAGTTCGCCATCAAATGGGAAACTCATCAAGGCTGTCCAGCGTCAAGTCTCCTATTTGCCCTACCACTGGAGCCTTTAGCTAAAAAAATATATAAATCCCAAGATATAGGGCAAATATAAGTTGAGGATACGGACCACCAAATCTCATTATATGCAGATGACATACATTCGGAATGTATTCAGAACCCTTGACTTTTTCGACATTTTGTTACATTACAGCCTTATTCTAAAATGGATTAAACTGTATTTTTTCCTCATCAATCTACACACAATACCCCATAATGACAAAGCAAAAACAGGGTTTACATTTTTGGGGTAAAAAATAAATATATAAATATCACATTTACATAAGTATTCAGACCCTTTACTCAGTACTTTGGTGGCAGCGATTACAGCCTTGAGTCTTCTAGGGTATGGCACTACAAGCTTGGCACACCTGTATTTGGGGAGTTTCTCCCGTTCTTCTCTGCAGATCCTCTCAAGCTCTGTCAGGTTGGATGGGGAGCGTCGCTGCACAGCTATTTTCAGGTCTCTCCAGAGATGTTAGATCGGGTTCAATTCCGGGCTCTGGCTGGGCCATTCAAGGATGGCAGGGTAGCCTGGTGGTTAGAGTGTTGGACTAGTAACTGAAAGGTTGCAAGTTCAAATCCCCTAGCTGACAAGGTACACATTTGTTGTTCTGCCCCTGAACAGGCAGTTAACCCACTGTTCCTAGGCCGTCATTGAAAATAAGAATTTGTTCTTAACTGACTTGCCTAGTAAAATAAAGGTAAAAAAATATATATACAGTGAGGGAAAAAAGTATTTGATCCCCTGCTGATTTTGTATGTTTGCCCACTGACAAAGAAATGATCAGTCTATAATTTTAATGGTAGGTTTCTTTGAACAGTGAGAGACAGAATAACAACAAAAAAATCCAGAGAAACGCATGTGAAAAATGTTATAAATGGAATTGCATTTTAATGAGGGAAATAAGTATTTGACCCCTCTGCAAAACATGACTTAGTACTTGGTGGCAAAACCCTTGTTGGCAATCACAGACGTCAGACGTTTCTTGTAGTTGGCCACCAGGTTTGCACACATCTCAGGAGGGATTTTGTCCCACTCCTCTTTGCAGATCTTCTCCAAGTCATTAAGGTTTCGAGGCTGACGTTTGGCAACTGACGTTTGGGATTAAGGTCTTGAGACTGGCTAGGCCACTCCAGGACCTTAATGTGCTTCTTCTTGAGCCACTCCTTTGTTGCCTTGGCCGTGTGTTTTGGGTCATTGTCAAAGAGCTCCATTTTTGGTCCCATTTTCAATGCCCTGGCTGAGGGAAGGAGGTTCTCACCCAAGATTTGACGGTACATGGCCCCGTCCATCGTCCCTTTGATGCGGTGAGGTTGTCCTGTCCCCTTAGCAGAAAAACACCCCCAAAGCATAATGTTTCCATCTCCATGTTCTTTGGGTCATAGGCAGCATTCCTCCTCCTCCAAACACGGCGAGTTGAGTTGCCAAAGAGCTCCATTTTGGTCTCATCTGACCACAACACTTTCACCCAGATGTCCTCTGAATCATTCAGATGTTCATTGGCAAACTTCAGACGGGCATGTATATGTGCTTTCTTGAGCAGGGGGACCTTGCGGGCACTGCAGGATTTCAGTCCTTCA
>QNTS01000340.1:709572-730101 GCA_003317085.1 Hucho hucho
TGTCACGTCCTGGCCATAGGTAGCCCTTTTGGCTGCTCATTTGTGTTTTGGTCAGGACGTGATCAGGGGTGTTTTGGTCTATGTTTTGTATTTCTATGTTGGTTGGTTTGGGTTCCCAATTAGAGGCAGCTGTTAGTCGTTGTCTCTAATTGGGAATCCTATTTAGGTTGTTTAGTCCCCCACCTTGTTGTGGGATATTATACTTAGCTTTGTAGTTGTGTGTGCCATACCTGCGTTACGGTCGTTGTGTTCTTTCTTTTGTTTTGGTGAGTTGCATTTAAATAAATATGTTTCACTCAACTCTGCGCCTTGGTCCGTTCATCAACAAAACTGTGACACTTCCTGCGATTGTTTCCTGAAGACCTGCTGTAGAGCCATTACACATCCAGTGTATTTTCCTCTCAGACGTCAATAATTGAGAGAAAAAAAAGAAAGTAGACAAGAAGTAGGATTTTTATAGAACAACATTAGTTCTTCTCAAGTGAATGGTGAATGTTCTTTAACTCTTTTATTTAAACTCTTGAGCAAAATGGGAATCCTACTGTTTTATTGTTGGTATGTTCCCATGGTGATTCCGTGAGTGTGATATCGTCAAGCACCATACCTGTGAGATTTCCATGCTGACCCATAAGTGAGAGAGAGAGAGGGAGAGAGGCTCTCTCTCTCCAACCTCCTTACCCCACCCCTATTCATTAGAGAGAGTGACATGATGCAGTGCTAGTAGTGTGCTGCAGTGAGGAGAAAGAGAGAGAGCCTGGTGGCTCGACAGGGCCTGCTTGTGTCTTCAGTGCAGGCTCCAGCAATCTTAGAGTTGTTGCACTGCTTATGTGTGAATGCCAAGTACGTTCTCCTGCCAAGTTCTCATTGTGTGGAAGGAGATAGAGAACACTAAGAACTGAACTGTGTGTGTGATAATGTCATAAAGGTGTGTGAACAGATGATCAGAATTCCAGTGATTAGGATCTGGAGAGTGAGCTGCGTTCAGGGGATCTATGTGTTTGAGAGTGTGAGCTGGAAAGTGAGCTGCGTTCAGGGGATCTACGTGTTTGAGAGTGTGAGCTGGAAGCAGACGTTACAATGGCCCCCAGTTGCCTGGGCACAAGTCTTTGGCAATTTTTAACCTCTTCGAGACTATCAGATCAACTTCGTTATTGTGGCCATGTTGGAATTCTAGTTTCTACTGTGTTTTTTGGTCCCTATGGTCAGAAAAACAGATGGTTTTCATACTGATTTCAAAGGTTAAGGCCCTAGTAAGAGGATGAGAAGGACAGCCTTAGCCTGAGCCCAGAGGGAGGTAGTGCACTGGCAGGATTTGGATTACTGCCAAATTAGATGGTTCAGAAGGAGGAGACCTCCCACCCTGCTGCTCAGAAGGACCACCATCTTTATCCAATGCAATTTAAACAATATGGCTCCCATCCCCTTGCCCTGCTACAACAGCTGTTTGAGGAGTGTACATGAGTCAAGAGCAGGGCTGTGGATACACACGCACGCACGTACACACACCAACATACACAACAACACACACATGCAGTCAATATTCATGATTATATCTTCTATCATAACATCCGACAGGCATTTGTAGCAGAATACACATCTGTGTGTGTGTGTATGATGTTAATTATCACCAGCACTGTTAATTATCACCTGCACTGTCTAAGCCTAAATCAACAGTCATTCCAATTAACAAGTTTTATGTATGTAGTAGTAGGGGTTGGATGGCACAGGGGAGGTGGTGAGAGGTGGCAGCACATATGTAAACCCCCCACCTGGATTCGGTCCTATGTAGCAAAATTTAAAATTGTGTTTTTTTACATTGGATAAAATTAGAGAGTCAGAAATAGAAAATAGTATATCATACACTGCAGTTGAGGAACAATAGGAAAGTTATTCTGCTTTGAAAGTTAATAAACTTGTAACTATTGAGAAAATGGCCCCTAAGAGGTTTGGTACACCTACTGGAGAGCTCTTCTTTGTCTACACGCATTCAGCATCGTTCACACCATCTTTAACCTTAGCCCCACCCATCTCTTTAAGGATTCACATGTGAGGCCATGTGCTAAACAAAGTGAATAAGGTAATGTAGTAAACAACCAAATATTTCAAGACTAAAAGTAGTAGCAAAAAGTAGTAGTACAAATGCACTTTATCTAGTCCTTGGCCAATATCCTAATCTAACTTTGGTGCAAGTCATGTTGTTCTTCACATTACCGTCTCTGGTAAATACGTACTATATCAAATAAAATCTAAGTTCATTTGTCACATGCAGAGGATGCAAAAGATGTAAACGGTACAGTGAAATGGTTACTTGTATAGTGGAGTCTTTTGTTTAGACATGTAGCTAGCTAGCTAAACAATGAACCATAATCCCATGCACCATGCATTAATCTGCAATCTGCAACCAATTAGGCCATAACTAGCAATGCAAATGCATTTCTGAGATATGATTAATATTACTACACAGATCATACACATAACGTTAGCTAGCTAACTAGCTAACAGTACACTTTAACTCGCAATGACAATGATAATATCTGAAAATGTAGCTAGACTCTTACCCGTACATGGATGAGCGCTTCCCCCTCCCTGCCATGGTTGCCCTTAGTTTTAAAATGTTATCCAGAGACGTTGTTTATACAACAGCCTTCTGTGTTATCTGTTCGACACCCTCTGCATTTGCAATTATCTCTCTGCTTCCACCGGGCATTCCACTGATTTCAAAACTCGGTCAACTTCTTCCGTGACAGCCACACTGTTGATCAACGTTTCTTCCCCATAACAGTCATCAGAAGACTCTACAATGTTTGGTTCAATTAAAATGTTGGTACCTAAATCAGGGATTTCCTCATCGTCTGATTCATTTTCAGAGTCAGAGAGAGTCAGCATGGCTCGATCATCCTCCAGAAAGTAGTCCATTATAACCTTTTCCCAATGGTCTTTGTCAATAGCGCCTGTTAAATTCAGGGCAGCTATGTTGAGAGCAGTAGCAACACTTTAGCAGTTCTTCATGATATCTTTCAAATAAAGCCGTGGTCGAAAGTGTTATTTTTGTCCAAGTATCTCTCCTGTGAAGGTGTGACATGCAAGTTTTTTTTATTTAACTAGGCAAGTCAGTCAGTTAAGAACAAATTCTTATTTATAATGACAGCCTACCAGGGACAGTGGGTTAACTGCCTTGTTCAGAACGACAGCTTTTTCCTTGTCAACTCAGGATTTGATCCAGCAACCTTTCACTTACTGGCCCCACACTCTAACCACTAGGCTACCTGCCACCCCAGACATATGGGTCACATACTCTATGAACAGTGTGTTCAGGGGGGGATCAGGTCCTCCCTAGGCTGAATGTTTGGTCACTATGGTGCTTAGGGAGTGAGGGTAGTAGGGTAAGTGTCGGATAGTAGGATGTACAGAATGAGATAAAGTACGTGATTCACAGTAAAAACAAAGGGTTTAAAATCAGAGTGCTCTGGAAGTGACAGTGACAGATTTATTCCTCGAATGTGTGCCTCTCTTTCCCCAATGTCCCTCTCCTCTCGTTGTCTGCTCTGGATTTTGCTGGTTCTCTCTTGGCTGATATGCTTGCAATCGGCTGGCCAGGAGGGGTTTCTGGGTAATTTGACCTGTTCTGCTTGGGGAAGAGGTCTATAAATAACATGGGCCTTTCATGGTCCATTCATGTGCAGTGAAACATGATCTTACTGTGCATGCCTCCAACAGATACTAGACCACTCCCAGAAACAGGACCTTTGACATGGCTTGGTTTAATGGTTTGATTTTCTGGTGTATCTGACACCAGTCAATATGGACATACTGAAGAGAGGGCATGGCATATATTGAAATCATTATTTTTCTAATCCATTTGTATTGTCCATTTGATTACATTTTATACATGTGGTGATACACTTTGTCATGCACTGTATGTGAAATGGGGTAGATTGGGACATGAAATATCAGGTAAACTTGTGTTTTTGTGTAGTCTGGCACGACTATGTTATGTCTGTAACTGTTGCAGTGAAAATATACCTGTAACATGTTCTGCAAAGGTATTTTACTGCAACCTTGATACCAGGCAAAAATATGAGAGATTTCTAGTTGCCAAGGAAACAGTCTTGGCTCATCCCCATTTGTACTCTAAACCCGTTTATAAAAAAAGACTCAATACATTTCCTGTGTGAGTGAGTGTGCCCATGCATGTGTGCTTATGTGTGTGTGTGTGTGTGTGTGTATGTGTGTGTGTGTGTGTGTGTGTGTGTGTGCATGTGTGCGCGTGTGTGCTGGCATGTGCTTATGTGTGTGACTTTGTGTGTCCCTTTTGTGTCCTGTGGCACCAGTATCACTTTCAGCTATTGATGAATGAAATGGGCCTGTTCGATTCAGTTTGGACATATGGCAGGATGATGTGGTATAGTTTTCACTGGCATGATATCAACGACATGATATCGGTCAATAGATCACACACACATACATGCAAGCGCGCATACACACATGCGCACACACACGCACACACACACACACACACACATACATGGCTCTACAGTAAAAGCTGTGTCAATGAGAGCACAGTAGCAGGCGCCAAGTCTGTGTTTAGCCTTTGTCTGAACCTGTGTTTAGAGTAAGCAACCTCAGTGTAAGTTCTAGTCACATTGTAACACTACAATTGCTTCAAAGAGGAATAAGTGATGAAAGCACAATGTGAGCAGCAGTACGGCAGTGTGATGATGATACTGTCAGTGTGGGGGTGGATGTTCTCTGTCTTGTCATGCATAATAACAGCAGAGTGTGTGTGATTGCAATTCCCCAGTCAACATTGTGGCTAATTGACTGACACACTGAGCCCCGGTGTAGGCGATGGATGCATTTGAGGTAGAGTAGCAGTATCTTTGCCGCTGACAGGTTTCTCTGCCTCCTGCCTTTGTTTCCAGTACAACAAGAGATTGAGATTATGTCAGACCCATGATGTTCCTCTTCTACTCGCTCTGCTGCACGATGACGCCTCAGGTGGTGGGGCTTTATAAATAGAGCAGAGGGGCTGTGTGTAGTATGTGTACTGTGTTTGTGTATGTTTAGTAGTAGAGATGCATTTTCCTATGCTTGTGTGATGAATAACCTTGCCTAAATCAATCCTGAAAACACATACGTTGTAGCTCAGTGGGCTAACACCGTCTTTCTGTGCAGACACCCTGTCTGCGCTAGTCAGTTAGTTACGCATGTCTGTGTGTTTGATAATGTGTGTGTGCGTGTGTATATCTGTGTGTGTGTGAGGTACATACTAACTGAACTATATGTGTGTATCTGAGTATGTGTTGTCTCTCTGCTGCAGAATGATGGTGCCATTGAGTAGTGTCTGGTGCAGTGGGGAGATAGGGATGTGACTATTGCAGAAATCACTGCCAAGGCTGCTGCTATTACTGCCTCCACCTTCCTAACTGGCACTGCAATTACTGCAGCCACTGCTATTCCTCTATGGCTCCCTACTGATAACATACTGCTCTGGTTGCTTCTTCCAAGGCTAATAATCCCATTTATGGCTTTTTATTATATTATCTAAAGAGCTCAGTGCCCACCCAGTGAATACATTATGTTTTAAATGTTAGGCAATGAAATTATTTCAAGAAAATACTATCACACGATACAAGTTTTCTCTAACACCCTTGTCACATTGACTGTTCCTCCTTATTTCAATATGACTAGGCTATTTCAACGAGGCAATTATACTTGATCCATGACAGGAATCTTTAGAATCCCTCCTTCCTGTGTTGGCTCCAGTGTCACAAGGTGGTGATTCACCCTGTCTGTCTCATGCAAGTACACTACATGCAAGTAGTCCCTAACAACTAGGGCAGTGTTACTGCCGTTACCAACGGTGCTGCTGCTATGACAACATTGTCTACGTGCATGCATGACTGTGTGTGCCTACTCATGTGTTTGTATTTGCATAGTGTGAGTAGCTACTGTACATCCCTTGTGGGTCTAAGCTACATGTATGGGACTTTGTGAGTAGGGGATATTTGTGAAACACACACACACACACACACACTCTATATCTCTCTCTCGCTCTCATCTCTCTCAGTATGACTAATGGAGAGAGGGGGACAGTGTGCTGGGACAGTGAGTCAGGGTTGCTGTGTGCTGGGGTTCCTGCTGCTCAGCATCTCAATCAGAATAGATCAGCCCTGAGTCACGTTTCTCCTCATCTCTAATCCACCCTTTCTCTCTCTCTCTATGCTCTCTTCCTCCTCTTTCTCTCTCTCTCTCCATCTGCTCTCTCCATTCGCTTTCTATCTCTTTGCTCTCTCTCTCTGCTCTCTCTCTTTTCTTTCTCTCTCTCCATTCTCTCACTCTCTAAATGTTATTTTAATGATCTCGTTCTACCTTCCTCTCTCTCCCTCTCTATTTCCCTCACTCCCTCTTCCATGTCGACGCATCTCTGGGAGTGTAGTATTGTGAGCATATTCTGGCCGTTATGTGGATCCTGCTGACCATAGTGGATGTCTATGTGAGAAAAAACAGACTTCAAAATAGTCTATCTCTGGACTTGTTGCGCTCTGATATGTTGCTCTGGGAACAGCACTTGTTACTTCCCGTGCCCAGATAATCCAGAGGAAGCAGCAGGATTGGTCTAACAAGGCAATGAGATTAGCTACAATGATTAGAACAAAGGTCAGGTAATTAACGGTGCTGGATTTATCATCAGTGTAAGGATGCCTGGGGGACCCTGTCTGTTTGTCATTCAACTTTATCCTATCCAACCTGCACGTTGTGGGTCTTAATTTATGGTGGTTTGGTGAATGCCCAGGCTCTTGCTCAGCAGGGTAACACAGATTTGAGGAACCCGGTAGACTCAGCTTTGAACCACAATCAGTCACACTGGCTTGGGTCTCTGTGAGGAGTCAAGTTGAAGTCACCATTGGTTAGCCCCCATAATTGCCCCAGACATTATGCATAGCCTTTGGCCCAGAGGTATCCATGGGTTTCTGTTTATTGGTGTATAGAGTTTTAACTTGGTTGTTGTGTGTTTGTCCATGTATGACTCAGTGTGTGTATTTTGAGAGAGAAGGAAAGAGTGAGGGAGAGAGAAACAGAGGAGGTGGAATACAGGCTGCTGGCTCATCAATACACACACAAGAGGCACCCTACCTCACTGGAGGGGACATCCACACCAATCAGCCCTTGTGTAACCTTTATTTAACTAGGCAAGTCAGTTAAGAACAAATTCTTATTTACAATGACAGCCTAACAGGGAACAGTGGGTTAACTGCCTTGTTCAGGGGCAGAACGACAGATTTTTAACTTGTCAGCTCTGGGATTCGATCCAGCAACCTTTCTGTTACTGGCCCAACGCTGTAACCACTAGACTACCTGCTGCCCCAAAATGATGATAGCATGATGCTAAAAGGTTGAAGGGAGACATCATACTGTAACATGTCTGTGACAGAACCCAAACCTTCAGAGCATCCCTCTCCTCTTTATTCATCCCTCTATCACTACCTCCCTCCTTCTCTCTATTACTCCAAACTCATCTGCAATATCTCATATATCAGGCATTTATATCAGTCATTTATATGAGGATTTTGACTGAAAACTACCAAGCACGACAGGAATCCATCCTATCCCACCACAGCAAATAGATTTTCTATGAGCACATGTTGGCTGATTTGTGTTGGTGAGGGGGAGGCAGAACAGCTTGAAATTTCACACCCTGTCTGTCTGCTCCGATGGCACCACCGCTCTCTCTGGCTCTCTGTCTCTCTGTCTCTATCTCTGCCCTGAGTGATGCCTTTCTCTCACAATTGTACCTGTATCAGTGTAACCGGGTGATGAAAGAACACTATTGACAATAGGATGCTCTGTCTGTCTACCTGTCTGTAAGTTCAGGACCAATGTAACTATTTCCAGGAAGCAGAAGATCTGGTTTAAAGCGATAGGGCCGGTGGGAAATACATTGTCAAAATGACATAGATTACACTCAATGTAAAGTACTTGGAGAGTTTGTAACCTATTTGTACAGTTTGTAACCTGTTTGTAGTGTGTAACCGATCATTGTCGCTGTTCGCTCAGACCTGATCGAGGTTGACCAAGCCTGATTATATATGGGATTGTACATTACATGTACGGGTACATTTTATTAAACACTATATTTCTCTTCATTATTCTCCCTCAGACCTGATTGAGGCCACCAAGGAGTCCAATGTGAATATCCCACAGATGGCGGACACGTTGTTTGAGAGGGCCACCAATGCCAGCTGGGTGGTGGTGTTCAAGGCCCTGATCACTACGCATCACATGATGGTTGCTGGCAATGAGGTGAGTGAAAGCCAGCACCACCACTGCTGTTCCTATGGGAGGGCCTGTAGTTAAAAGGGCTGGGATGTGATTGGCTCTTGTCTATATACTTTGGTTGTATTGGACATGCTGAGTTTTTAGTTGGCCCACCCTCTTCCTGGAGAGCTACTGGGTATGTAGGCTTTTGCTCTTTCCCTGCTTTAGTCTAGTGGTCAGCTACTCGTCAGGACCTTGATTAGCTGAATCAGGTGTACCCAGTAGCTTTCCAGGGGGAAAATTGTCTACCTCTGCTATGGAGGGTTTGTTAAGGTTAGGTTATAAGCCTGTTTGTCTGAATACACTGAGTGTACAAAACATTAGGAACACCTTCTTAATATTGAGTTGCACCTCTTTTGCCCTCAGAACAGCCTCAATTCATTGGGGGCATAGACTTTACAAGGTCTCTAAAGCATTCCACAGGGATGCTGGCCCATGTTGACTCCACTGCTTCTCACAGTTGTGTCAAGTTGGCTGGTAGTCCGAATAGTCCGAATAGCTCATTCCATCTCATCCCACAGATGCTCAATTGGAATGAGATCTGGTGACGGGGCAGGCCAATGCAGTAAGCTGAATTCATTGTCATGTTCATGGAACCATTCCTGGATACTCCTAGCCTTGTGGCATTGGGCATTATCCTGCTGAAGAAAAAAAAACATTTGCAGATCTCAAAAATCTCTAATTGAAGTGGACTTAACAGGTGACATCAATAAGGGATCATAGCTTTCACCTGGATTAACCTGGTCAGTCTTGGAAAGAGCAGGTGTTCAGTCAGCCATTTAGATATTCAGTAATTCCATCATTCATCCTGACCTCCATTGTTAGGTCACTGGGGTCAACAAGGGGTAACAGAGTCAGATAAGCAGATGTTCTGTTTACTGCCTGTTTAGCCTGTCTAGTCTGTCTATGGCCACACTGAAACTATGGATGGAGTAGAAACAGAGAGAGAGAGAGAGAGAGAGAGAGAGAGAGAGAGAGAGAGGGGAGAGAGAGAGAGGAGGCAGATGCAGGGAGATCACAAAGAGCCTTGTCATGTCGAACGGACACACTGTGATAATGAAATTAAACTCAGTGTCTGTAGTGCAGAAATCAATGGTGAAGAGGACATGTGCACTTATGTTGCCATTGGTGACACAGGGTAACTGGCTTTTTGAAGAGGTCTCTTCATTCATATGCCCTTCCCCCCACCATTATTAATCTCATCACAGTGTGTATGTATGTGCGTGCATCTGTGTTTGTGCGTGTTTGTGTGTGTGGGTGTGTATTTGACTTGCCAGTGAATTACAGCCCCTCAGCATAAATTTCCCCAGAGCCTTACGTGTAGAGACAGATGTGTGGGGTTTAGCTCAATGTCTGGAGTGTGTCTGTTGGTATGAGACTGTATGCTGTCTGAAATAGGGAGGAGGAGAAGGAGTGTACTACAGTATCACAAATAATATATGTTTTACACCAGATAGATGCAGTGAAATGTGTCGCTTTATAGGGTCAGACATTGTAGTACAGCACCCCCGGAGCATTAGCATAAATCCATAACCAACGCGGGTCTCACAAAACGCAGAAAATCGCGAATATAAAATCCCTTACCTTTCGAAGAACTTCTGCTCAGGGCTTCCCAAGTGTCCAACGAAGACATCCAATGGTTCTTTTGTTAGAAAAAGTCATTTATTATATCCATACATCTCCGTTTGGTTGGCGCGTTATGATCATAAAATCCACCGTTGAGTCGCCCATTGAACCGTGAAGAGAACACGTTCAAATTATACCTATACACTTTCTACAAACAAATCAAACATCATTTTTAATGTATCCTTAGGTATCCTTTTGTGTATATTTGCTGTAATATTTCAACCGGACGATAACGTGAACGATAGGAAAGAAAATTAAAGTGGTGCGCGTTCACAATCTCGCGCGCGTCAAACCTTGTTTACAAAAGTGGTCCCCTGACTACTTCCTCTTCCTATCTGTTTTGCTTACTCCTAGAATTCCCAGTCTTTGTATAAAGACTGTTGACATCTAGTGGAAGCCATAATTACTGCAGTCTCAGTCCTACATAACATTGTATGCAATAGGCAACTTGGAGAAAAAGGTCATCTACAAAAAAAACTGCAAATCTGGATGGATTTTCCTTGGGTTTTCGCCTTCTATATCAGTTCTGTTATACTCACATACATTATTTCAACACTCTTAGAAACTTCAGAGTGTTTCCTATCCAATAGTACTAATTATATGCATATCCTATTTTTTGGGCCTGAGTGGCAGGCATTTTACTTTGGGCACGCCAGACTCTCCAAAACCATCACCTATGCAGCCGCTCCCTAAGAAGTTAAGAGTGTAAATGAAAACCCAGGTGTGTACGTGTGTGTGCGTGCGCGTATCATGTGTATAGGTGTGAGTGTGTGCAGAGTATGCTTTTCTTGTCATGTGTCACAATTCCTCCATAGAAGCCTATTTGTCATTGATGTATTACTGTTTAGTGGGTGATACATTCTGTATTTGAGCAGAAGCATTCTGATTCTCACCCTCCCACTCCGGCGCTGTTTTCTTTGATGTCGGCTTTCTGTAATCAGTTAAGCTGCAGCATGATCATATTACACATCTAATCCATTTTCGTTTGTGACTCATTCAATCCTTTGAAGATAATGATATTTTAAAGGCAGTTGTGTGTTTGTGTGCGTGTGTGTGTGTGTGTGTGTGTTTAATACAGTTGAAGTCAGAAGTTTACATACACCTTAGCCAAATACATTTAAACTGATACATTTAAACTAAGTTTTTCACAATTCCTGACATTTAATCCTAGTAAAAATCCCCCGTCTTAGGTCAGTTAGGATCGCCACTTTATTTTAAGAATGTGAAATGTCAGAATAATAGTAGAGAGAATGATTTATTTCAGCTTTTATTTCTTTCATCACATTCCCAGTGGGTCAGAAGTTTACATACGCTCAATTAGTATTTGGTAGCATTGCCTTTGAATTGTTTAATTAACTTGGGTCAAACATTTTGGGTAGCCTTCCACAAGCTTCCCACAATAAGTTGGGTGAATTTTGGCCCATTCCTCCTGACAGAGCTGGTTTGTTGTTTTAGTGTATTGATCCTGTCTCCTCCTCTGACTTGTGTGTATTATCTCTCTCTTTCCCTCTCTCTCTCTCTTTCCCTCTCCCCCTCTCTTTCTCTTTCTCCTCTCTCTCTCTCTCTCTCTCTCTCTCTCTCTCTCTCTCTCTCTCTTCATCAGAGGTTCCTCCAGTTCCTTGCCTCCAGGAACACCCTCTTCAACCTCAGTAACTTTCTGGACAAAACTGGCTCCCATGGTGAGTTAACACTTGCTCCGGCAGCTCCTCCCCTCCCTGCGTTAACCAAACAACCCGCTCTGATGTCGAGTCAAGCTGTCACCCAGGGTGATCACTGTAAAAACTGTGTCCATAGTGATTAATATGAGCTCCCATGGCCATGTAAACTGGTTTCTCTGGTGATGGAAATGGTCCTCTGTGAGGAAATGTGTCTATGGAGACGTGGAGGTGACATTGGCCTGACGTGGAGGTGACATTCCTCCCCCAGGCTACGACATGTCCACGTTTATCAGACGCTACAGCCGGTACCTCAACGAGAAGGCATTCGCCTACAGACAGATGTCCTTCGACTTTGGAAGAGTGAAGAAGGGGTATGTTGTCTCTCAATAACTCTGTCTATCCTCTCCATCAGTGCTGCTTAAATTTTTACATTTAATTTCAACCTCTTCTCTTTATGGCTTTTTAAAAAGTATTATCAAGCTTGGTCATGTTTCATGAGGTGAAATAAAATATTCCAGAAATTTTACATACACACAAAAAGCTTATTTCTCTCAAATCTTTGTTCACAAATTTGTTTACATCCCTGTTAGTCAGCATTTCTCCTTTGCCAAAATAATCCATCCACCTGATATCAAGAAGCTGATTAAACAGGATGATCCTTACACAGGTGCACCTTGTGCTGGGGACAATAAAAGGCCACTCTAAAATGTGCAGGTTTGTCACACAACACAATGCCACAGATGTCTCAAGTTTTCAGGGAGTGTGCAATTGGCATGCTGACTGCAGGAATGTCCACCAGAGCTGTTGCCAGAGAACTGAATGTTAATTTCTCTACCATATGCTGCCTCCAACGTCGTTTTAGAGAATTTGGCAGTACGTCCAACCGGCCTCACAACTGCAGACCACGTGTAACCAGGCCAGCCCAGGACCTCCACCTGTGGGATTGTCTGAGACCAGCCACCCGGACAGCTGATGAAACTGAGGAGTAGTTCTGTCTGTAATAAAGCCATTTTGTTGGGGAAAACCCATTCTGATTGGCTGGGCCTGGCTCCCCAGTGGGTGGGGAGCGATATTGTGCCTCTGGGTTTAGAAACTCTGTGATTGCACTGTGGGTGGGGGCAGAGTGAGTGGGCTGTCCATGCCTGTGCCTGTACAGAAACAGACAGATGAATATAGACTATACAGTCTGAATACAGACAGTGAGCTATTTCTTAGGCTCCTGTCCAGACTGTTGCGTTTTGCTGGCAGACACAAGGTCCCACAGCACAGTCTGCGCCAGCCATGCGCCAGACAGACAGAACTGCCAGGTGTGCAGATAGAGCTCTGACCAAGTGTCTCATGTCAGGTGTCTTACCTGAAGTAGCTAGGAAGCTGGATCCATCTAAAGCTGTTGCTGTGTTAGTGTTGCATCGCAAGGCCTTGGCCTTGGCAGATCTCTAGTAATAATATAATTGTAAATGCCACTTAGCAGAAGCTTTCATGCAATGCCACTAACAATACGTCTTTAGTATGTGCATGTGATCCATGCAAGAATTTAATATTATATGCCATTTAGCAGACATTTATCCAAAGCAACTTATAGTCATGCGTCCATACATTTTTACACATGGGTGTTCCTGGGAATCAAACCCATAATCCTGGCGTTACACACACCATGCTCTACCAACTGAGCCATACAGGACCGCGGGACACTCCCTTTGTGTCGTTAGCGCCACAGGATCACACCTATCTACAGTACTTCCCTATAGATTCGCTGTCCCAGAGGTCTAAATGTTATTTATCCCAATGTAGAGAGTATTAAGTTGTTTCCTCTCATCTCATATTGCTGGAAAAAGAAATGGCAGCACATTATTGTATGCTCCACAATGTTTTTAATGGATCTTGAACCTATGTATTCGTCAATAGACCTTCATTAGGGTTTAAGTCATCATGCTGAATCAAAAAATATTTTTGTATTGATCCACTAATGGGAAATTTGACTACACCAGATAATACAAACAAGTACCAATTGCTCCTGCGTCCTCTGTCTGTCTGTCTGTCTGTATCAGAGCTGAGGGGGTGATGAGGACGATGCCTGTAGAGAAGCTGTTGAAAGGAATGCCCACTCTGCAGAGCCAGATAGATGCTCTGCTGGAGTTTGATGTGAGTATTATGATGATGATGATGATAAGGATATTTGTATCCATTAGGAAGGGCATTTTTTTGCCATAGCACTGGACAACTGATACAATTCATCAAAGTTTGATGATGAGTTCTTCATTTCAATCAGCTGTGCAGTGCTACCCTAGGGCAAAAACAAAATGTGCACCTCTTTGGGTCCCCAGGACTAGGATACAAAATACACTGCCTTAGGAAATTCTCTCTGTCATATAGCATGCCAGTATACCTACAGTACCAGTCAAAAGTTTGGACACACCGACTCATTCAAGGGTTTTTCTTTATTTTTTACTATTTTCTACATTGTAGAATAATAGTGAAGACATCAAAACTATGAAATATCACATATGGAATCATGTAGTAACCAAAAAAGTGTTAAACAACTCATAATATAATTTATATTTGAGATTCTTCAAAGTAGCTACCCTTTGCCTTGATGATAGCTTTGCACACTCTTGGCATTCTCTCAACCAGCTTCATGAGGTAGTCACCTAGAATGCATTTCAATTAACAGGTGTGCCTTGTGGAATTTCTTTCCTTCTTAATGCGTTTGAGCCAATCAGTTGTGTTGTGACAAGGTAGGAGGGTATACAGAAGATAGCCCTATTTGGTAAAACACCAAGTCCATATTATGGCAAGAACAGGTCAAATAAGCAAAGAGAAACGACAGTCCATCATTACTTTAAGACATGAATGTCAGTCAATCTGGAAAATGACAAGAACTTTGAAAGTTTCTTAAAGTGCAGTCGCAAAAACCATTAAGCGCTATGATGAAACTGGCTCTCATGAGGACCGCCACAGGAAAGGATGACCCAGAGTTACCTCTGCTGCAGAAGATAAGTTCAGTAGAGTTACCAGCCTCAGAAGAGTGTCTAGTTTGAGAAACAGACACCTCACAAGTCCTCAACTGGCAGCTTCATTAAATAGTACCAGCAAAACACCAGTCTCAACATCAACAGTGAAGAGGCAACTCCGGGATGCTGGCCTTCTAGGCAGAGTTCCTCTGTCCAGTGTCTGTGTTCTTTTCCCCATCTTAATCTTTTATTTTTATTGGCCAGTCTGAGATATGGCTTTTTCTTTGCAACTCTGCCTAGAAGGCCAGCATCCCGGAGGCGCCTCTTCACTGTTGAGTAGTACACAGCATTGTACGAGATCTTCTGTTTCTTGGCAATTTCACGCATGGAATAGCCTTCATTTCTCAGAACAAGAATAGACTGACAAGTTTCAGAAGAAAGGTCTTTGTTTCTGGCCATTTTGAGCCTGTAATCGAACCCCCAAATGCTGATGCTCCAGATACTCAACTAATCTTAAGAAGGCCAGTTTTATTGCTTCTTTAATCAGAACAACAGTTTTCAGCTGTGCTAACATAATTGCAAAAGGGTTTTCTAATGATCAATTAGCCTTTTAAAATTATAAACTTGGATTAGCTAACACAATGTGCCATTGGAACACAGGAGTGATGGTTGCTGATAATGGGCCTCTGTACGCCTATGTAGATATTCCATAAAAAAGTTTCAGTTTCCAGCTACAATAGCCATTTACAACATGAACAATGTCTACACTGTATTTCTGATCAATTTGATGTTATTTTAATGGACAAAAAATTTGCTTTTCTTTCAAAAACAAGGACATTTCTAAGTGACCCCAAACTTTTGAACGGTAGTGCATATTTTAGCAATTAGATTTATTTTTGATACTTAAGTATATTTAAAACCAAATACTTTGAAACTTTTACTAAAGTATTTTTTACTGGGTGACTTTCACTTTTACTTGAGTCATTTTCTATTAAGGTATCTTTACTTTTACTCAAGTATGACAATTGGGTACTTTTTCCACCATTGCCAAGCACTTACCTACAAACATATTACCTTTCAAGTCAAATCTCCCATCCTCAGTGATCTAATCTCACCTTGTTTATCTATAGGTCCATCCCAATGAACTGACTAATGGGGTGATCAATGCGTGCTTCCTCCTGATGTTCAAAGACCTGATCAAGTTATATGCCTGCTACAACGACGGGATCATTAATCTATTAGGCAAGGCTTGACCGTTTTCTTCTACTTCCTGGAACAATAATCATGTATTTTTATATTTGATGAATATTACAGGCTTAATTTTATTCAAGACATGGAAATAGATGTGGTCCTGTTTATTTTCTGTAATAGTGATGTCTCAATGTAATAATAAACATGTTCATTCCCCTTTTTCCTCACAGAGAAATTTTTCCAGATGAAGAGAGGACAGTGCAAAGACGGGCTGGAGATCTACAAGAGATTCTTGACACGGATGACCAGGGTCTCTGAGGTCTTCAAAATCGCTGAGGTAAAAGACAAACCCGACAATACACTTTACTGTTGAAGAGTTCAATCCACAGCCTGTGTGACAAACATGGTAAATGGAGGCTCAGCTGAAATGTCAACATCTTATTTTACAGACCATAGGAATTGACAAAAATGATATCCCCGAGCTCACTCAGGTAAGTCCTATTTGACCTTTTAAACCTAATTTCCTACATTTTCAGTGGGATGATACACTTTCTCCTAATCTACTAACATTGTATTCACATTGTACTTACATTGTACCAGCATTGCATCTCAGTGTTATGGTTTTCTTTAACCTAGGGTAGCATGCATTTTGGGCATAGCCTACAACGCAGAATTCTCTTCTCTAGCAGCATTGACCAATCACAGTATTGGTCATTTTTTTGGGACAAGCAGCCCTGCCAATCACAGTCATGAACAGAGTTGACAGGTCATTGTCTACCTGACCAATGGTGAGCTATTCATACAGTGGGGGCGTATCCCATTGATCCATTCTGTCCTCCATGCAGCCAATGAGCTGTGCTTCCCCTGTGATTGACAGCCACTCTGCCCCATCTCTTCTTACTTCTGAGGTGCTGCTTGATCTGAGAGTGTGAGTCGTGTGTAGGCTGAGAGTGTGAGTCGTGTGTAGTACATACAGCTCGCCTTTGGGTCATGGCTTGAAGGGATACAGATTTTGTCAAATTGACGGGTGGCTGGATGTATAATGTGAATGTGTAGCAACCCAAAGGTTGCACACTCGGATCTCATCACGGACAACTTTAGAATTTTAGCTAATTAGCAACTTTACAACTACTACATATTCGTTTTGCAAATTTGTGACATATTGTACGAATTACAATTCGTAACATATTGTACACATTTCAATTTGTAACATATCATACAAATTGTAATTCGTAACATATCATATACAAAATGGATGATGGACATCCACAAATGAATACATACCATATGAAACGTGATATATCATACTTAAAGTGAGTGTCCCGGATTTACATTTACTGTGTTACGTCTACCCTGGAGTCCAGGTTGATGTGATCGAAGGAACAGATTGGAGAAGTCGCAATACCTGGAGAGCTATTCCGCTGATAGCTAAGATCTGAGCTAACACTGGTTTTAGCTCAACAATTGTATCTTAGTGCACTATAATGTTACTATAGCGTTTCCATAATGTCAAAATCACCTGAGATGGTATCTGAAATCCCATGGGCAGTATACGTCCCTCAATTAAGTATGTAGTAGCTCACTGTGTGTGTTACAAGTGTGCTGAGAGTCGGGAAGCAAGTTCAGGGAGTTAGTGTTTTAATAAATAAACGCAACTTAATACAAAGCAAACACAAACAACGCACAGACATGGCACTGGAACAGAAACAACAACGAACCAAAGGGAGTGACATATATGAGGAAGGTAATCAGGGAAGTGATGGAGTCCAGGTGATGACACGCAGGTGCGCGTAACAATGGTGACAGGTGTGCGCCATAACGAGCAGCCTGGTGACCTAGAGGCTGGAGTGGGAGCACACGTGACAGTGTGTCCCAACTATTCCCTAACCCTTCCCTTTGGCCCTATAAAGCTTCCATTTTTGCAGATCTGAAGCTCAACCCCCTTCAGATCGACAAACATCAAAGGGGTTTAGGCCAAGCCCAAGGGGAAGGGGTACACTCTCACTCATTAACGTTATGAAGGCTCTATAGACTGGGCTATTTCCATTGCCAATGCGGTCAGTGGGGATGACTTTACACTGAGAGCATGATGCACTGATGACCGTGTGGACTGTGCACTGTGGAGGGAGAGGGATTGCTTTAATATCACAGCCTTGGGCAGATGCAGATTTGCAGGGGGTTTGACCACACTAACATGCATGATTGTTTGGACTACTAGCCAACCGGGAGGGTGGTGAGATGTGAAATGGGGGGTTGGGCTTACTGTTATGTCATGGTATTACTCTAAAGAGGAGCTGGATAAAGCATGGTAATGGAACATTGATTCATGACTGTGGGGTTGGGGGAGTTGTGGAGCATGGATTAGGGTTGAAAGCCCTGTGTGTGTGGTTGGATTTTAATGGAGTCAATTGGCTAACTAGCAGATTGACTGGTAAACATTATGTCACAGTTTGGACATTCTGGGTGTTCCTTATTGTGTAGAGAGATTCCTGTCATATTACTAGCACTGTTACTATTACTAGTTGTGTCTTCATGTATGTTTGTATGCATGTAGTGGAGAGGCCAAGAGAGAGCCTACATACACTATGTCTAGACTTGGCTCCTTCTTAGGCAGTATCCTTTAAAGGCTCTTTCTTAAGCAGTATCCTTTTAGGGATGCTGTCCTGGTCTAGAGGTTATTAGACTCCAAGTGCCAGTGCTTAGGCAGCTGAGACAAGTGACGCTCCACAATAAATTAGACTGAATTCTCCGTCCCATGAGTCACCATTTGGGAAGTTAAACGACCTGGTGATTTAGCGGTAACTATTAGAAATCGAATAAGAAAGCCATAGAATTAGTTAAACGAAATGAAAACAAATCATGTCGTTTCACCAGATGTTATAGATTTCTCTTATTACTGGATTTACCTGAAAGCCATAAGCATGTATTACTCTCTGTTGTATGGAAACAGCAACCTCTTGTCTATGACAGATAAGACCGATATGTCAATTCCAGGTGGATCTTGATGATCCCACAGTGCTGTAGGGAATACATAAGCATTGGAACGGCGTGAAGCAGGGAAATAACATATTTGCACCCCTCTACTATGTTTTTGGCTGTGTATTGTCTGTGATAGCATCTAAATGACATCTAAATAGATCATATTAGCATCTAATCATCAGATCTCTTAACCCCTCTTGGAGTGTATCGTTTGGCAGAGGCAAATGCTGAGTAACGATTTACATTACAGCCATCTTCATAATGCATTCATTACATATGTGGATATCATAAGCATACTGTAGGCGGAACAGAACCTAGGAGATTCTAGGAGAAAACTGTTCCAATTCATATAGCCATTATTTTACTTTGAATGCTCAGTGAAGATGCTTAGAAAGTCATTACAGCGATATCACTGCCAACAGTGTAGAGCAGACCCTCCGTAAATGTACCTAAATGTTCCCTGAACATCTTGCAGTCCGAAAGAAGGTATTTGATTTTGGATTGTATCAGGTTGAGACACCTGTGTGTCTGTACATGGCCCAATTGGCCTCTGGAAGTGATAGAACTGTCGCTACTCCCTCTGGAAGTGATAGAACTGTCGCTACTCCCTCTGGAAGCTTTGTGACAGTCAATCACTCAACTGGGTTGTTTTCAATAGGCACGAAATGGAAGAAAACTGTCCAAAACGAAGTTAAATTGGGAGGTGTTATCTGAATGTGTCCAGTAAGAAACAGTTTTTTTGTTGTCCGGATGTTTTGCTACGGTGTGACCTCATAAAAATGACCCAGCTGTAGAAGAAAGGTCAGAGTAGACACACTACTACTGGTACTTAGTTCTGAAATGGGCTGTCCTCTTTCATATTGAAAAGGCCTCCGAGGCCTCTTACATTTCAGGCACGATTACCTAAAATGCCAAGACATTTATTGGGTTATCAGAGGAAGTAGACCAAGGTAAATGGGCAGGAAAATAATTGTGATTTAAGAGGGAAGTGTGTGAGACTTATTTAGCTTGCCCATTTAGCTTTGACAGTGCACACGTGGCTTGCTAGATGCTAACTGCTTAGCCTATCAGGTGTACTGCCATCTGTGGCTGTGCCGCATGTTTTGCTATGATGTGTTTACTGTCTGTCTGTTAGCTTGAGCATGCAGTATAACTGCATTGTTGGAAGCATTGTCCTTTAGCATAAGCAGTTTACTACATTTAAGTTATGAATGGACTGAACTGCTGTGTGAAAGACATTGAAGTGGCACACAATTAGCATTGTTTTCCTATTGTCCCCCCATTACTTCCATAACCCCATTCTCTGTGTTCCCTATTAGTGTCACGATCTTCTAGAGTGACGGACCAAGGCGCAGCGAGGCATCCAGTATACATCTTTATTAAATAACGTAACTGGCAAAACAATAAACAAAATGAACGAAGATCATAACGTTGAACATAACAAGTAAACCAACAAAGCTATGAACAAACAATAACCCACAAAATACTAGTGAAAAACCCCAAACATATATATGGTTCCCAATTAGAGGTAACGACACACAGCTGCCTCTAATTGGGAACCATTACCCCAACATAGAAACACAACACCTAGAACAAAAAAACCCTACACCAAAACGAAACTCAACACGCCAGCCTATAACTATCAGGTCTGAACGTGACAGTACCCCCCCCCCAAAGGCGCGGACTCCGACCGCGCCAAAAGTCCATGGGGGGGTCTTCGGGTGAGTCTTTTTGTCCCAGGTGGCGGCTCCGGTGCCGGCCGTGCTGGCACGAGGTCACGCACCGGAGGCCCTGGGCTATTAGCC
>QNTS01000340.1:751670-859982 GCA_003317085.1 Hucho hucho
AGCACACATCTCAGGAGGGATTTTGTCCCACTCCTCTTTGCAGATCTTCTCCAAGTCATTAAGGTTTCGAGGCTGACGTTTGGCAACTCGAACCTTCAGCTCCCTCCACAGATTTTCTATGGGATTAAGGTCTGGAGACTGGCTAGGCCACTCCAGGACCTTAATGTGCTTCTTCTTGAGCCACTCCTTTGTTGCCTTGGCCGTGTGTTTTGGGTCATTGTCATGCTGGAATACCCATCCACGACCCATTTTCAATGCCCTGGCTGAGGGAAGGAGGTTCTCACCCAAGATTTGACGGTACATGGCCCCGTCCATCGTCCCTTTGATGCGGTGAAGTTGTCCTGTCCCCTTAGCAGAAAAACACCCCCAAAGCATAATGTTTCCACCTCCATGTTTGACGGTGGGCATGGTGTTCTTAGGGTCATAGGCAGCATTCCTCCTCCTCCAAACACGGCGAGTTGAGTTGATGCCAAAGAGCTCCATTTTGGTCTCATCTGACCACAACACTTTCACCCAGATGTCCTCTGAATCATTCAGATGTTCATTGGCAAACTTCTGACAGGCATGTATATGTGCTTTCTTGAGCAGGGGACCTTGCGGGCGCTGCAGGATTTCAGTCCTTCACGGTGTAGTGTGTTACCAATTGTTTTCTTGGTGACTATGGTCCCAGCTGCCTTGAGATCATTGACAAGATCCTCCCGTGTAGTTCTGGGCTGATTCCTCACCGTTCTCATGATCATTGCAACTCCACGAGGTGAGATCTTGCATGGAGTCCCAGGCCGAGGGAGATTGACAGTTCTTTTGTGTTTCTTCCATTTGAGAATAATCGCACCAACTGTTGTCACCTTCTCACCAAGCTGCTTGGCGATGGTCTTGTAGCCCATTCCAGCCTTGTGTAGGTCTACAATCTTGTCCCTGACATTCTTGGAGAGCTCTTTGGTCTTGGCCATGGTGGAGAGTTTGGAATCAGATTGATTGATTGCTTCTGTGGACAGGTGTCTTTTATACAGGTAACAAACTGAGATTAGGAGCACTCCCTTTAAGAGTATGCTCCTAATCTCAGCTCGTTACCTGTATAAAAGACACCTGGGAGCCAGAAATCTTTCTGATTGAGAGGGGTCAAATACTTATTTCCCTCATTAAAATGCAATTCCATTTATAAAATTTTTCACATGCGTTTTTCAGGATTTTTTTGTTGTTATTCTGTCTCTCACTGTTCAAATAAACCTACCATTAAAATTATAGACTGATCATTTCTTTGTCAGTGGGCAAACGTACAAAATCAGCAGGGATCAAATACTTTTTTCCCTCACTGTACTTCCATATTTCCAAGTCCTATTCTTGAAGATCAAGGCGTGTAACATTTTTGGAATGACTGGAATTCTGATAGACTTAGATTTTTTATGTAAAGACATAATTTAATTGTATTGTTATATGTAGTAGAAAGCGATGGGTTAGAAGAAGCCCACATAACCAACCCATAAATTAAAATGTAACATCCATATATGGCCAGCTATGTAAACTTTAACATTGATTTATCCTGCAATAGATGTCTTTCAATTGGTAACATACATTGTTGTCTTCTTCCAATGCCTCTTAAGGGGAAAGTAATCTAAATGTAACGGAATGTAATCAGATTACATGACTGAGTTTGGGTAATCCAAAAGTTACGTTACTGATTACAATTTTGGATAGGTAACTTGTAACTGTAACGGATTACAATTAGAAAGTAACCTACCCAAACCTGGTTTACTGTACAGTGAGACCTGTCTCACTGCATGTCTGCCTCCCCCTCCCTTCCTGGCTCATGGCTAACTAACTATTCTCTACTTTCGCTCTATAGACACATTCACTAGTCCTGCTCTGTTGGACGCTACGCTCGCTGCCCCCGGGGGACCAGAACAGGATCTGTTGGGTGGTACGCACACACACACACACACACACACACACACACACACACACACACACACACACTTTAGCTTCAACCCAGTTGTAACACACCATAATCAATGTCCCGGTGAGCAGCTAATTAGTAGGATAAAGTGAGCTGGATTAGGATTGTAGTAAAAGCCTGCAGGACTGTAGTTCTCCAGGAGAAGGGTTGGGAGCCCCTGCTCTAAGACAGCCATCTGCCATTTGTGATTCATACTGCACGTACAGTATGTTAATATTGAGTACCATGACACAACGTAACTTAAATCAATGAAATTCTAATCAATGGAAATGAAAATCATTATCATCGTATATAATACTCTCATTCAAATGGTTCCCCACTTCCAGGACTGATGTCTCCTAGCCTGACTCCCACGGCGGCCCCTGCTCCTCTGGCCCCCACTCTGGCCCCCACTCTGGCCCCAGCCCTCGCCCCTACCCTGGCTCCTGTCTCAGCCCAGAATGACTTGCTGGAGGGTGGCTTCGACACCCTCGGCTCCCTGCCCCCACTAATGCCCGCCACCCCAGCAGCTGCAGACACAGTGTCGGCCGCAGCAGCTCCCTCTGGTGGCTTTGATGCATCAGGTAGGGGACACTGTCTGCTCCATGTGTATATCCTGAGGGAGGTGTGTGTGTGTTCTGCATGCATGACTGACGCTGCCACGCTTCACCGCCGCTGTCCCTATTATGTAACGCTGAGGGCTCAACGGTCACCACTGCTGATGGTTTAATTCCTCAACACTGCTTCTCTCTCTCTCACTCTCTCTCTCTCTCGTCTCACATGCGCACATGCCGATACTTACTACTGTGCTCCCCACCATATTTCAACTCCTTCTTTCTCTATATGTTGTTCTCCCTCTCCCTCCCTCCCTCCCTCCTCGCGTTCTCTCTGTTCTCTCTCTCTCTCTCTCTCTCTGTCACGTACTACCTTTCCACATTTCTCTCCTCACATCCTTTTATTTGTCCACCCCTTCAATCCCCTCCTCTCGCCCACTCTACCCTTGTCTCTTTCTGCCATCCCCTCTCTCTCTCTCTCTGTCACTGCTGGGTCATTGCTTGCTGCTACTGCGTAATTGGTGAGTTCACAAGTCTTTCTCCCCTAAGTGCTTTGCAGTATGAGCTGTTTTGACACGTTCCCCATTTTTTTTTATATTCGCTTTTTGCCTGTTTCAATATGTTTGTCTCGTGTATGAGACAATGTAATGTATGTATTACTCCCATTTGTAACATTTGCCAGATTCTACCCTCAATTCAACATAGTGCCCTTTGAATCTGCGATGCTGTAACTGTGGTGGTCTATACCACATTTAAACACAGTTATAGACTTGAATGTTCTGATACTGTGGTAGTGATGGCCTCACAGTGGGTATATATTCATATCTCGTGGGATAAACATAAAAGGTACCAAATTACGCAAGATTTTTATTCTGGGTTAACCGAGATTAGGTGTATATTGTTTCTGCCCTGTTCGGTGCATGCATGGCACACCAGAGTACTGTACTGAATGCTATTGTTGTGGTGATGAATTGTAAGGTGATGATTTCACATCTGCCTCCTCTTTGTGAAGATTAGGGATTATAAAGATTTTAATCCATGCTATATGTTTCTAACATCTTACTCCCCTTATTTCTACCTTTTCCCTCTAAGTGTTTGGTGGATTAGGGGACCTACTGATGCCAGCCATAACACCCCAGTCCACTGGGGGTAGTGTGGGCAGCACAGGCAGTGGTGGGGGGAATACCAAGGTGACACCCGTGGTCAGTGGTGGCATGGCAGGTGCCACAGCTATTAAACGGCCATCCATCGGGGGCGACTTAGACTCCTCACTGGCTAACCTGGTTGGAGGCATGTATTGATCACACCTGGACAGTCTTGATGGTTCTGATTACAGTTTTCTTTGTCTGTTTAAGTTCTGAAATTCCTTTTTTTTCTCTTGCAGATCTGGGGATTCAGAAAAAGTACGTACGGAATTTCTCTGTGTTCGTGCTTGCGTGTGTACATGTGTGTGTTCTCCTTTTCTTTGCGTGCTTCCTAAATAGCAATCAAAGTCATGTGGTATCTAGTGTGTATTCCCAAACCTTCCAGCTAGCTGATGACAACGTTGGTGTCCTGTGTGTCTCATATAGGGACCATCAGTGGAATGACAAGAAGCTGACAGGAGGGTCTAACTGGACCCCCCAGGTAGCCCCTCCCAGCTGGGGCGCTCCTGGACCTATGATGGTAAAAGCCTCCACAAGCCTCCCAATATTAGCAAAGAACCGTTATTGGGACATTTAAAATTGAAATCAAATCAAAGTTTATTGGTCATGTGCACAGGATACAGGTTGTAAATGGTACAGTGAAGTGCTTACTTGCAAGCTCCCCTCAACAGTACAATACACATTTATAGAAAAAATAAAAAGTAATACAAGTACTAAAAATAGTAATGTTTTGAACACAAGAATATACAGTGTAGACTATGAAATGTGCTCGTGTGAGTAGTGATATGGTTGAGCAGCTTAGATAGATAGTAACAGCAATGGTGCACGGGTTTGTGCGTGTGCCTGTGCGTGTGTGTGTGTGTGCGTGTGAGGTGTATGTGTGCTTGCGTGCGAGGTGTGTGTGTGTAAGGGTGGATGAGTGAAAGTCTCTTAGGTGCAGATGTGAAGAGAGTCAGTCCCCAGTGATGGACTGGGCAGTCTTCACCACCCTCTGTAGAGCCTGGAGAGAGTATAATTTTTGTATATTGGAAATAAGCTGTCGACCTGAATGGGAAAGGATTGTTCAGGAATGAAAATGATGTTCTATGACAGAGCTGTGAACTGTTTTTGTCTTGACTTCCTGTTTCTAGGGTGGCCCCGCCCCTGGAGCCCCAGGTGCCCCTGGAGCCATGCCTCTGCCCATGGGAGCACAGCCTGGCTTTGGCATGGTGAGGTACTGGACTGGATGCCCAGAAACCAACATGGACAGATATACTTATAAATGAGCTCAGTGCTCTTATTCAAGTCAGGAAGTAGTTATTGGTCAATTCCATTAACCCCTTCCATCTCTTTCCAGGCCTCAGCAGCTGGATCTGGAGTTCCCATGATGCCTCCCATGATGATGGGCCAGCCAATTATGGGTCAACCCATGAGACCACCCCTGCCAGGAGCTGCAGCACCAGGGGCATCGGTAACACACACACATGCATGCATACACACGCTCACAGATACACACTCACGTTCATTCTCAGATTTAAAAAAAAACAAACCCTCAAACACATACACAGGAGAGTGCACATAAGTATACAGAATCACCTGTTACTCCTTCAGTTATAAACGTATTTAAAGGGGAAATATTCGCATATATTCTTCATTCGTCCACTTTTGATACAGTCCCATAAAATGATGCATGTCAACATTCATGTTTTCAAGATATATTGCTTTTAGTCTCCTGATGACCAAAATCAAAGTGCAAAACATCATCATAAGACTTTTCTACAAAGTAAACACAGGCTTGCTATTTGGAAAGCAATGAGGCTTGTATGTGCAAAATACAGATATTTTAAAGGCAATGTACTTGAAGTGGTACTCAATTCGTTTTTCTGTTTTCCAGCTGTCTCCAGGACCTGCTGCCACCCAGAGCAAAAAGCCCAAGGACCCACTGGCAGACCTCAACCTCAAGGACTTAATGTAATCCCCCAGCCCAGGTGTGTGTTCATGACACTAAGCTGTCATCTTGGTGTGATGCTAGTCTTGCCTAGTCTCAAATCTGTTTCTGTGGTTTGACAACTTATGATCATTGTCATGCCAATGACTATAGGAGTTGGTTAAACAGCACAAAGAGATCTGGGACCAGGCTAATGCTAGTATTGTGTCAGTGGTCAAACTTAGAGTATGTTTTTCTCCTTATTGTCTTCCAGCTCTTGTTTTTCTGGAGCTGGGCCCTCTGGCTGCCTGTCTTATTTCGGCGTTCTGTACATCCCGGGACACCAGAGACCCTCCTCAGCTACTCACCCATAGGAGACCCCCTTCCTCCACACCACCCCAGCCCCTTGTGTAATGTTGTAGCACAAACTGTGAAAGTGAAACCTTAGTGAGAAAAAAACAAGTGTGTGCTTGACTAGATGTAACCCTTTGTCTAAACAAAACCACACAAAACCTACAAAAAAATATTCTATAAAAGCAAGCCAGAAACCCGAGCAGAAGCTGAAGGCGTATGTGCTGTATGTATTTCGATAATTTTTTCCAGTAGTGTTGGCGTGTTGAGTTGAATGATGGATGCGTGTTTGTTTGATGCCCTCAGCTCTACCTTGGCCCTGCACTGGCCTTCTGATCACTCTAGAGGGGGAGGGGCTTCCACCCTGCCTCACCCTGATTGGATAAGAGGGGTAAGCAAAGCAGCCCCAGAAATTTTGGATGAAATGTGCAATGTATCGTTCACAGACGTTCTTCGGTGGTGTATATACATTACACTGGCAAATATCGAAGGATTTTGTCTCTACTCTGTACAGTATGTCTGTGGAAGAGCATATTGATGTGAATCTGATATCAAATTGTAAGAAGTCATGTGACCATTATCTTATTTCCCGTCAACTTTTGAACGTATTTAGAAACAAATATGATGTGAATATATGATTAATATAAATAAGCAACATGTACGGGCTCCTGAATCCTAAATTACCATCCAATTATTTTTTTATGATGTTCAGTATATTCATTGTTTTTTTTGTCAGCATTTATTTTTCTATTTATTTTTTTTAGATTTGGGGGCGTCAAGTCCAGCTTTATTTGTACTTTCTCTCTCTGTTGACATTGTTTGTGTATCTGCTGTAAAATATTGTCGGATATTTTTATCAACAGATCATATCTTACCACCTATTTTCAGAGAAAATGTGTTTATATTTTAGTTATTCCTATTCAAGATAAAGGTCAAACAGTGCATACCAGGAGCCAAATCCTGCCAGTATCTCATATCTCAATACAGAGGAGAACAGTCTTTTGTTAAACCACTTAAACAAGTTGTGTACAGTTAGTCTACTTCCTGGTATCACTGGCACTCTTCCTATGGACCTATCACTGTCCGCCTCATCAGTGGTCTGTTTGATTTTCATAATTGCTCGTACTTTATTATTAACATTATTACTATGACTAGTCCACGGTTGGTACTGGATATGTAGTGTTATTTTTGTATTTGAGAAGAAACAGAAACGTCCTTATCTCCCTATTCTCCCACCCCAGATGTTGTTACATGTTTCTGTTCCGTTTCTTCCCCCCTTGTTAGTGAATCAGTAATATTGTACATGGTAACATGGGCGGAGCGGAGAGCCTGTGTATAGCCAGTCAGAAGAGGACACTGTTGAACAGTCTATCTAGGCAGCTGTTTAGAACCAGTGAAACCAGTCCTGTGCTGTATACCCCCAGATATAACAAATACTGTGTTGTGTCATTGCAAGACTGTTTCGACAATTGTTGTGGAAAAAAAAATATGGATTCGAAAAATGGGAAAACATTTTCATTATTGAGTTACATTTAAAAAAATATATATATTATTATTATTTACTATGCCCCTCCCCAGTGCATGTAAGCCCTTTTAGATGCAATAAACTCAATGATGGAAAGAATGGACCATTACTGATCGCCCATCCTTTTCTTATACTGATAGATCAGATCATGGACGCATTGCATTTTTAATCTGGTGCACTAAACGTCATGACATAGTAATGACATCAATAGGCGTAACCTGGGTTGTGTTCATTAGGGCGCATAACTGAAAACATTTTTACATGTAAATGACTGTTTCTTATTGGACAAGTCCAAGAAGTGCCTAATGATCATGGCCCTGGCTACAGGCATAGATGTGCCATAGATACATACAGTACATCACTTCTCCTCATGGTAAACACACATACAAGTTGTAATCTTGGTTTAATTGTTTTTTCAATCATGGTGAAATGTTATTCATTTATTGTATTTGGTCATCAATGGCAAACTCGTATACATTGTGGCACATAATAAACAAGATGCATCAGCATGAACACTTTAGAATGATAATTGTTATCATCACATAACATTATGGCATTTGTAGTCACCACCTGCCTTCAAATTGCATGAATCTAATGGAAAACTGAATATCGAAATAACGCTTTTAATCTGAAAGCTCTGTTACATCAAACCCACGGTGTAGCCTCATTAAATACATAGTTACAGTACTAGGCTATCAAAAAAATATTCCGATAGGTCTCCCCAAAGTGCACAATTTTATATGAATGAAATGAGCACCAAGTCTCTGGATAAGCACCATCATTTGTATGTGTATGGCAATGAAACCACATTTTAATGCACTGCTAGAGTAAAAAAAAAGAACTAACGGTAGGACTGAAAACAATCATGTTTTATCCAGGATCCCTCTGGAACCTTTCACTATTTAGTCGTAGAAACATAATCTTATAAGAAAAGGTAGTTTTACAAAAAGGGACATTATAGGAAACTCAAAGAGCTAGATATACATTATTTTAAACACCAGCACGTTGATTTAGAAAATATTTAGAAAACAGACAGTTATAATCTCTTAATATACTCAAATGTTAATTTCTCCGAAAATTTTTTGCTTTCTTCTGGGTCGTTCACCAAAGCCAATGCAAACTTTCTTGTTTCTTTTGCTAGAAAAGGGAACACATTTGAAAATGTTAGCGTCTCTGCGGTCATTAAGGCTGCCTGGAATTTATGAAATAACAAGCATCACTCCCCTGAAACAGCTGAAGAATATACATTTTATCAAAATTGGTCAAACCTGAAAATCTGTCAAAATAATCCCGTTAGCATAAACACAGACCTAGTAGCACCTGGCAATATATAATCATGATATTCATAAATTTCTAGAATGTTTGCTTTTTAATAATTTAATAAATTAGACAAGGCAGAACAGCCATAGTTCTCTTTGATCTGTTGATGAGTTCCTGTATTCAACAACAGTGAGTCTGTATGGCCGCTTGTGTGCGATGAATGCTGTGATGAGGCAATCTGTGCCAGTTGCCAGTGGGAAGCACAGGAGGTAATAGAGAAGAAGACAGAGGAAGGCAGTCGGGCGGGCGGGCCCCTGTTTCGTTGGTGATGGAGGAAGGAGGGTGGAGGGGTGTTGTGGCATGTTGTGTGTCCCTCAGGTGTCCCGGCACTCGCTGGAATCCCCATGGACCCAGTAACAGATCTGGGCATACTTGAGGGGCGTTATCCTCACCGCCACATTGTAATCTTGCTGCGCCCCATTGCCATTGACATCCACCCACTGGTGGCCTGAGAACACCCCGATGATCTTCCTCTTCCATTTCTTCTTGCCAGGCTCTTTGAGGCGGATGTAGACCCCGGAGCCGCTGGAGCCGGGCTTGGCGTCGCAGTACTGATACAGCAGGTCTTTGGACTCCTCCGACACCGAGCAGAAGCGGTACACCAAGTTGCCGGGCCGGTCGTCGTCGAAGCCTGAGAAGTGGATCCTGCCGGCAGGCAGCTTCTTGACCGAGGGGATGACGCCCAGGTCCATGTGCTTGACCTTCTGGGCCTTCTTCAGCTCCAGCACGGCATAGTCATAGTCAGCCGCCACACCGTCCGACGCCCCGCCTTTGAACCAACCTTTAGGGACCTGGGTCTGCTTCACTCTGGTCCACCGGAAGGATGGCTTCTCGACCTCTGCGCTGCGACGACTGCGGCTCTTTCTGTCTTTCCCTTTCCCTCCTTCTTTCTCTTCTTCTTCCTTGTCTTGTCCTCCTTTCCTCCTCTTGCCTTTCCCACGTCCTCTCTTTCCCTTCCCCCCTTTCCCACGCCGGGATTTCTCCTTGAGGACACCCACGCGTAGCTTCTGTGCTCCGCTCACGTAGTCCTGTCCATCGTGGATGCAGTGGGCGGCCGTCAGGACGTGTTTGGGGGATAACAGGACACCAGAGCAGCCCGTGGAGATCTTGACGGAGGTGGAGAAGGGGTACTTAGTGGAGAACTGCTTGTCAGCGATGCTGAAGCGGGTGTCTGTGCCGTAGACCTCCCGTCGGCGGCGTGACCTGGAGGAAGTGGAGGAGTTCCCAGCAGGCCAAGCGTTGACCTCGTTGAGGCCCTGCACAGACACGGAGGTCAGGGTGCGCGTTCCGTTCTCATACACCGTCTCATAGGACAGGAACTCCTCCAGGTCAGCCAGAGAGGGGTCGGGGAGGCGACGCTGGCACTCAATCCCACAGGTCCCGTTCAGCTCTCCCTGAGGTTTGGCCATGAAGCCGGGGCTGCTAAGGGTCACCGTCCTCTTGTTCCTCACCAGCGGCACCTTCCACTGCGGCCAGGTATACTCATCATCTCCTCCTGTGGCCTCCTGGGCTTCCACAGCCACCACCACGGCCAGCGACGTCACTGAGAGCAGGAGACACAGGGGTACGGGGCCCATTGCACAGATGGGACTGGCTCTGGAGGGGAGAGGAGAGAAAGACACTATAAGGAATGGTGGAGAACGCTGAGGTGCAAATACAGTGTGCTGTCAATGCTTTGTCAACATGCATGAAGGTTTTTTTTAAATGGCTTCATATGTTTCTATTGAATAGAATAGATGGAAAGAGAAAAAGAATGTGCTTGCTGCACTACTCCCACAACATACACACACAAGCAGTATAGGCAACCAAATCCGAGATGGGTTAGTAAAACCTTTCTCCTGAAACACATTTTCATGTGGTTGTTACAGAAACCACTGTCGGCAATTTACAGTTTGAGGCATCCATCTGTTGTTGGTCAAACTTTTCAGATGGGATGGGATGGCATTTCATTTTGAGGGTATTTTTATAAGTCTTACTCTGAATAGAAACATACTCAGACAAAGATAAATGAGGTCAAATCTTCTCTTCGCCAAAATACATCCAGCACCCGCGTGCCACATCCACAGGAGGGCAATGTAATCCAGAAAATTAAAGTCTCACAGTTGCCAAATTCAGAGCACTGAGAAGAAGCAAAGCTGTCAAAAAAGTGGGCTGTGTCTGTGGCTAACAAAAGACACAAGAGCACTCCTTGTTTACTAGCACAGTTGTTTTTCATGGACACAACCATCTTCAAAATGCTCATATCAACTAAATGAAGGTGTAGCAGCATCTTCATATGGAAACGATTAAATATAACCAACAGTCTCTCAAGAAATCAAAGCATTTCATTGAGTTGACATAGGAGCTGTGTGGTTGAGAGGAGATTTATCGAGCCTGAGGCTGAGTGGAGGCTGTGGCCAGTGGGGAAGAGAGGAGGAGGAGAGGACCATCCCTGGGGCTCTGACTGTACTGAGATGGTGGCTTGGAGCTTAGCCACATGGTTAGCCTTTAGCTGTCAGTAATGACCATATCTGGTTTCTCTCTGACTCTATGCTGCTCTCTGCTTCATTCCGCCCACAGTTTGAAGAAGTAGGCCGACATGACATCACACAAGATGAGAGTTAGACTGTGGCCAAACTGAGGAGCAACTCGCTAAGTGTGATGGTGCTAATGGGGCTGATAGCTGTGGAGGAAATTTAAATTCAGGACATTTTATTCATTCAACAGACCATCACTGCACTACTGAGCAGAGAAATAGCCCTTTGTCAGCAGCTGCGTAGATGTAGCTCAACCACAATTCTATAAAGAGAATAGAACGGGGGAAGTAACTTGAGCTACAGTGTAGTTCATAAAGGGGCCTAAACAGTAGTGCGGTAGTGCAGTAGCGCACATCCAACAACCATTTCAAACAATGGTGGGGTGGGATAGAGGTAAAATGAGAAAAAAAACGATGTGATTACAGAACATTCATCCAGCCTGTTTGAAGAGCCTAAATAGCCTTTGTCATGCTGGCTAATATCTGGCCTTCCAGCTGGAGGCCGAGCCTGTGAGGGAGGGGCGAGCGTTGGTGGCCAGGTGTCTTCCTTGCATTCCCATTCAATCAGATGCTAGGCAGTGTTAAAGTGAAAAGCCGCCAGGCGTTGCACGGTGGACGGATGAAGGAGACGGATGGTAGGAAATAATCCCATCAAAGGATGTGCGGTTGCATCACCAACCATAGGCTACAGGGGACTAGGCCAGTTTGGCATTATCCAACCACACCTCTCACAGGGGAGTTATCCTTCTTCCACCTCATGTAGCAAACCATATGCCCTGTCTGTTTCAGACAAGTGGGTTGTCTACTGTAAGGGCAAAGGTCACACATGACCTATCAAGGAACACCATGTATTATGCCATGTTATGTCATCTTAATGCAGTTCTGTCAATGGTAGGTCTTGACACCTGAGGTTTCTGATTTATTGGCCTCAGTTTGTCTACAAAAATCGCTCAACTGTGGATGGGATAGCCATGTACACAACACATCTTCAAACCAACCTTACCCTTAAATAAAACAAGGTATAATATAAAAAAATTAGAATGACTCAATTAATTAGAAATGTGATGTCAGGAATTTGACCCCGGTTTCTGGCCAACAAGACACATTTTCCCAGACCAAGAAATAGCACAAATTCAACAGAAAAGTGAAATTGAGGATAGAGTGGTAACTGATATGTTGCCAGTATAATTTTCTGTTAAAGAAGGGCTGCAATTAACTGGGAGATTTTCCATTACAGAATAATCTCTCAAACGCCATCCCATACACCATTTTCCACTCCAGTGTATGGTCGAAAGAATCCCGCGCACGGCCACCAAAAGATGGTGCTAGATTGCAATCTCTCTCGCGCGCTCCTTAATTTCTTTGTTCATAATTCGTTTTTTTTTTTTTTTTAAATATCCTCTAAAATCATTAGAGAAAAATGTCGATACAATAAAAATCACTGCAAGCAAGGGTGTCCTCTTGGTCCTAAAGTAGCACTAACTTCACTAATTGTGATGCAAATATGTTTTTGCTAATAACTTTAGACTATCACACAACCAATATTGGAAATGGAAAATGAGATCAACTATTGGTTATCAAAAAAGCCATGAGTTGGCTATTAATATATAATGCATAATAACGTTGCAAAATAGGTTTCTAATCTCAAGGTTGAATACATTTTGTGAATTATAAATTGTTTTATGCTACTATATCTAAAATTTTGTATTTTTAAGAAGTCTGTGAAAAAAATATATAAGAAGATTGTAGCCTAAAAAGGAAACAATAAAATAAAATGACTTAACCACATTTTCATGTAAAAAGCTAACTCACGTGTTCCATATTATTGTCTCAATGACTACTTAGATAGTAAAAAAATGCTTTAAATGAATGGCAAACGAACAAATTAAAATTATAATCCAAAACAATAGTAGCCAGGTAATGAATAGAATAAAATTAAAATTCCCATCAATATATAATTTAGCAATTTTCAATATCACCGTTATCAAACCAGACCACCAGAAATCAAGAAAATAAACCAACAACCGTATTATGAAGATAATGAACTGAGAGCCCCATTGTCCAAATGGCTCCATCAAAATAAACAAAAGGCTCTGCAGCTCCATACCTGCTTGCATTCGATTGATCGATATGACAAATCCGCAAATCTGTTTTTAATTTCCAGAAAGAAACTGCTATTGCATCTAAGACGTCTTCTTATCAGTGGACGAAGTTCCTTTCTCCTCATCGCATTTGCACCAAAGAGGCTGAGAGAAAGGCGCAGCAGCCAGAGCCCTCCGTGCGGGCTGCGCTTGATGCTGAGAGAGGGAGGAGGGAAAAAAAGTCTGAAAAAGATTTGTTCACTTTCGACAAAAGCTGTTTACATAGGCCTACATGGGAGTGGCCAGCCGGTTCAGCTAAAAAAAATTCTGGATTGATTGAATGAGTGAGTGTTTGTCAGTCTATGCAACCCAATAGTCCTATATGGTCGTCAATGGGATGGTGTGCTCAGGAGATGCTGTTGCGCCCTATGAAATAAATATTAGATTTCAGTGTCATTTTGTGCGCTTTATTCAGTGGAGCTTTCATTCGACCGGGAACTGGAATTAGTTCCAGGGAGCCCGCAATGGCTCTCGCAGACTGTTGTCATTGTCGCCCGTCTGAACTTCCACATCTGCTGCACTTGTCACTGTGCTCGATGAGGTGGTAAACACACTGGCATGGGGTCTTTGCGCTGTACGGTCCCATGCCGTGACAGAGAGCACTATTCACGAAAACATGCCTAGAATAGTGAAGCTAACTGTCCAACGGGATGTAGAGCAACCGAATGGATGCTCATCTCCGTTTTATATGGAGGATGTGCATCTGTCCACACATGTATCATGTGTAAAGATAAAGGGAACTACCCACACTAATCAGAGGAGGCTGGTTGGAAGAGCTATATGAAGATAGGCTCATTGTAAAGACTGGAATGGAATAAATGGAAAGGTATCAATCACACCAAACATATGGAAACCACATGTTTGACTCCATTCCATTAATTCCATTCCAGTCATTACAATGAGCTCATCCTCCTCTAGCGCCTCACACCAGCCTCCTCTGCCACACTTGACTATCCATGTACTGTAAAAAAGCCAACTTAATCAGCATTATTTTGTGAGCTGGGTGGACTTCAGAAGGACAAGGAACTGAGCTAATGTGTGAACATTTGTTCACTCAACAAACTTTGCTCACAGTGAGCTGAATGTATAAAAACTTGTTGAGTGGAATTACAAATTAATGTTTGGAAGAGAACACTTTAGGAGAGAGTGGGGTAAGCTGAGCGTTAGTTCAGTCACCCCTTGTTTCTAGAAAACAATACTGTCTGGGAAGGAGTCTGAAGGAAGAAACCACATGGAATAAGTGCCAAGCAAGTTAGCTCCAAAAAACTGATTTTCTCAAAGTAAAATTAATTTCTGTTATAGGTTTCATGAGCTTGTATCTTAACCAAAGCAGATAGCTTGAAGATTGGGGTCTCGATAAGCTACAATATGAGATCCTAAACCTAGCATGAAAGTGCATCCTTGTAGCTGAGTGGGCTAATATAGTCAAAATGTTTGGCCTGGGGTAAGTTGAGCCAATGGTCACCATACCCTATACAAATCAGGATTACATTTTGTCAGTTTTATGTGTCATGCATATGAACTCAAGATAGTGCATTCTTATTGTTAAAGAGCTGGTATCATCATGTCCCTTGTACACAAACATAAAACAAGCAGGGGTCTAGCCCCCTTTGAGGTTCTTGAGAGAGCTGCCATGGAAGAAGTCCATTTGAGCAGCAGCAAGAGATTAACAACAAAAAAAACAAATAAACTGTCAAGCCCTGATCTGTTTCACCGGTCCTTGTGCTTGTCTCCACCCCCCTCCAGGTGTCGCCCATCTTCCCCATATATCCCCTGGGTATTTATACCTGTGTTTTCTGTCTGTCTGTGCCAGTTAGTCTTGTTTGTTCAAGTCAACCAGCGTTTTCTCAGCTCCTGTTTTTCCTCAGTCTCCCTTTTTCTCATCCTCCTGGTTTTGACCCTTGCCTGTCTTGACTCTGAGCCCGCCTGCCTGACCACTTTGCCTGCCCCTGAGCCTGCCATGCATCCTGTACCTTTGCCGCTACTCTGGATTATCGACCCCTGCCTGCCTTGACCTGTCGTTTGCCTGCCCCTGTTGTTGCAATAAATATTGTTACTTCAACACAGTCTGCACTTGGGTCTTACCTGAAACCTGATAGTACGAACTGGCCATGACTGACCCAGCAGACTTGGACCAGCTCCGCAACGCCATCTCCTCCCAAGGAGCCATCATTAGTAGACACAAGGAGTTGCTTCGCGGTTTGATGGAAGGGTTCCAGGACGTGGCCGAACGTCACGACCTAGCATTGGACGCATTGCCGTAGCAATTCCTTGGTTTGCTTACCAGGCAGCCTACCACGGCGGTAACCTCCCAGACCCTCAGTAACCCAGCTGGTAGCAGCGACTTCACCCCGGTTTTCTTTGGAATCCCACTTACCTCCCCCCTGCCCCTTATTCCAGAACATGCCGGGCCTTTCTCTGCCAGTGCTCCCTTGTTTTCGAGCTGCAGCCTTCTTCGTTCCCCTCAAACCGCTCGGAGATAGCGTACATTATTATGCTGATGCCCGAGAGGTCACTCGCCTGGTCCACGGCGGTGTGGGAGCAACAATCAGCTGTCTGCCTCAGTCTGGAGGTATTCGTGGCAGAGGTGAGAAAAGTTTGAAGCTCTGGTGTCCGGGAGAGAGGCTGCCCGGACGTTACTCCAGCAGGACACCCTCAGTGTGGCAGACTATGTGGTGGAGTTCCGCACGCTAGCAGCGGAGGGTACCTGGAAGCGCTGTTCGACACGTTCCTGCACAGATTATCGGAGGTGGTAAAGGATGAGCTGGCAGCCCGAGAACTGCAGACGGATCTCGACTCACTCATCGCTTTAACCATCCGAATCGATGGTCGACTACGGGAACGTAGGAGGGAGAAGAGGTCCAATTGTGGTCCCAATCGCTCACTCAGGGATCCCACCCTGCATCTGATGAACTCCGGAAGTCCCCGGCATCTACGTCCCCGAGAGGATCCAAGCTTACCAAGAGCCCAAGAGCCTCCAGGGACTGCCGATACACCTCTTCCCGAGCCGATGCAGCTTGGCAGGGCTAGGCTGTCTCCAGCCAAACGCGTACGCAAACTTAAGACCCAGAATTGTCTGTATTGCGGTACTGCCGGCCATTATGTGTCTACCTGTCCCTTCAAGAGACTTAGCTCATTCGTTGGAGTGAGTACTCTGGTGGACCTTAAAGATAATTTTTTGTCTCTTTTTTGCTCGCCTTCCTCTCCATGCCATCCTGCGGTGGGGGGACCAGTCCAAGTCTCTCCAGGTACTCATCGACTCAGAGGCCGATGTGAGTCTCATGGACGCTACCCTGGCATCTGAGCTGGGCATCCCCACTCAAACCCTCTCCATTCCCATGAGTGTTAGCGCACTGGATGGGCGCTCTATAGGCCGGGTCACCCACCAGACCACCCCCGTCAACCTACAAGTGTCGGGGAACCACAGCGAGACGATCCAATTTCTGCTGGTTGAGTCTCTGCAGGTTCCCGTGGTATTGGGATTCTCTTGGCTCCAGCAACACAATCCCTCCATTGACTGGTCTACTGGTGCCATAGTGGGCCTGTCCTGCCACACTCATTGCCTGAAGTCAGCTCTGCCTGCCCAGTGACGTCTTCCTAGGGGCTTGGAAATTGCCCCGGACCTCTCCGCCAGTTCTGCAGAGTACCAGGACCTCCGGGAGGGGTTCAGTAAGGCCCAGGCCACTTGGCTTCCGGTATCCAAGAAGGTCAAGCCTGAGGCGCTGGCACGCCGCTATAGTGCCGCGGCTACTACCCCGGAAGTCGAGACCTTTCCCCCCCGCTCTAAGATCATTAGCCCCTCTGCTGTTTCTGTGTCTAGAGTTAAAACCATGTCTGACTGCCCCTTGCCTCCTGAAACCTGACAAAAACATGTATCTGTGCGAGGTCTTATCTGATGACATGAGTTTGAGCTTGCTAAACAAACATATCTTGGACCAATTTCATGGGCTTAGTAGCCTCAAATGCAGAGAACTTGCCTATGAATTGGCACATCAAAACAACATCTTTGTCCCAGACAGCTGGTCAAGAAATGGAAGGGTAAGTGAGAGAGATCTATATCTGAATGTCAAATCAAGATCAAAGTTTGTTGGTTGCGTACACAGTTCAGCAGATGTTATAGCGGGTGCAACGAAATGCTAGCTCCTAACAATGCAGTATAAAGTCAAACAGTACACAAATAATTATAAAAAAAACTACAACAAATCAAGAAATGTCAGAACGAATCAAATTAACAACCCAAATAGCACTGTAACAGTAATCCAAATGCATTCTTCCGTATATATGTATATACTTTACACCGGATGAATTTACACAAGATATACTAAGAATGATATGTACAGCAGTATATATATTAGAGTGAGCTATGTCAAGAATCCAGTATATAAATAAATATCCAGTGTGTATATGTAATGTACACTAAACAAAAATATAAATGCAACATGTTGGTCCCATGAGCTGAAATAAAAGATTCAATACATTTTCCATACATGCAAAAAGCTTATTTCTCAAATTTTGTGCACAAATTTGTTTACATCCCTGTTAGTGAGCATTTCTCCTTTGCCAAGATAATCCATCCACCTGACAGGTGTGACATATCAAGAAGGTGATTAAACAGCATGATTGGGCCATTCATCTGCCACGTTCACCTCATTTCAGCATGATAATGCACAGCCCCATGTCACAAGGATCTGTACACAATTCCTGGAAGCTGAAAATGTAGCCATTATTCCATGACCTGCATACTCACCAGACATGTCACCCATTGAGCCCGCTTGGGATGCTCTAGATCAACGTGTACGACAACGTGTTCTTGTTCCCGCCAATATCCAGCAACTTCGCACAGCCATTTGTCACAATCTTCATTAATCGACCAAGGCGCAGCGTACCGGGTTGAGAAAAACATGTTTATTTCTTCAACTCAGCAAAACAACGAACGAAGATCAAATGGTGTCGCAACATACACCCTAACAGAGTCAACTTCCCACAAACACTGGAGGGAAAAAGGGCTGCTTAAGTATGGTTCCCAATCAGAGACAACAATAGACAGCTGTCCCTGATTGAGAGCCATACTCAGCCAAAACATAGAAATAGAAAAGAACCTAGAATGCCCACCCCAACTCACACCCTGACCCAACCAAAATGAAACATAAACAGGCTCATACAGGTCAGGGCGTGACACCATTGAAGAGGAGTGGGACAACATTCCACAGGCCACAATCAACAGCCTGCTCAACTCTATGCGAAGGAAATGGTGGTCACACCAGATACTGACTGGTTTTCTGATCCCGCCCCTACCTTTTTTGGGGGGCATCTGTGACCAACAGATTCATATCTGTATTCCCATATCTGTATTCTGTATTCATGTGAAATCCATAGATTAGGGTCTAATGAATTTATTTCAATTTACTGATTTGTAACTCAGTAAAATCTTTTAAATTTTTGCATCTTGTGTTTATATTTTTGTTCTAAAATACAATGTATAGTAGTAGAAATATTAGAATGAGCTATGTTGAGAATACAGTATTTAAATATACAGTACAAAACCCCATGGCAAAATGGATAGAATTGCAGGAAATTAGCCCGGAATATAAATATACACTGAGTGTACAGAACATTAGGAAAACTCGCTCTTTCCATGACATAGACTGACCAGGTGAATGCAGGTGAAAGCTAGGATCCCTTATTGATGTCACGTTTTAAATCCACTTCAGTCAGTGTAGATAAAGGGTAGGAGACAGGTTAAAGAATACATTTCATGCATTGAGACATGGATTGTGTATGTGTGCCATTTAGAGGGTGAATGGGCAAGACAAAAATTTTAAGTGCTTTGGAACGGGGTATGGTAGTAGGTGCCAGGATCACCGGTTTGTGTCAAGAACTAGTGTCGGCTGTGAATGCCCTCACCCGCCAGTACACTTGAACTGATTTACTAAGATCTGCCCCACTATATTGCTGTCTGGTCAGACCATGATGTTGAGGCCCGCATCTGTACTCTTGATGGTCACCACACACACACACACACGCACACGCACACGCACGCTTCCATTTGGATATATTTTTGCACTTGTGTGGTTCTAAAGAAAGGCAGAACAATACAATGATTAGGATCCATGTATATGAGACTAAGTAAATATACATGCAATACAACCAACATACAGTACACAACCACAATCATAATGAGAAGTCTACATGCAAAGGTAGAGGGCTGTGTAAACATATGGAATAAACATGCTTGTGAATGCAATCACTTCACAAGTAATATGGGGGGCAGCAGGTAGCGTTGGGTCAAACCGGAAGGTTGCTGGATCAAATCCTGAGCTGACAAGGTGAAAATCTGTTGTTCTGCCCATGAACAAGGCGGTTAACCCACTGTTCCCTGGTAGGCCATCATTGTAAATAAGCATTTATTCTTAACTGACTTGCCTAGTTAAATATAGGTAAAAAAAAATATTGACACATTAGTGGATGCAATAACGTTAGCCTCCATTCACATATACTAGAACAAGCATGTCAGAGAGAGAGATATACATAAAAGGCCACATTAAGATTTATGGGCATCTCTCTGGCCTGGCTAGGGCTACATGTTATCTAGCTCTCTCAAAAACTCTAGGTGGCATTCTGCCTTCTCCCTCCCAACGACTGCCTCGTGAAATACAAACCCGACGCTATGTTTTAACGTTTAGAAATGTCAATAATCATCGCTTGGGATACGGCTTTCGAAATGTGTGGCCGACAAAACTACACTTCCTGAGTTATGCTTACACACAGCTGTTCAGAGCATGTTAGATAATTAGTTAGCACAGGTGGTTGCCTCGTCTTCCGTCGGTTTCCCGTAAACACGCGCTGTAACGTAGAGATATTGCCGTGTGGTTACACTAACCCTAATCCTATCAAGTTGTGCTTCAATTTAACCTTTAAATTATTTCACGCTGATATGAAAGATAAGGTTCTTATGCTTCCAAAACCGTACTGCAAGCGATGCATGTTAATGTTCAGACCGAGCGTCAGTGTCACGTGTGCTCCCTCTCCGGCCTCTAGGTCACCAGGCTGCTCAATATGGCGCACACCTGTCACCATCGTTACGCTCACCTGCACGTCATCACTCACCTGGACTCCATCACTTCCCTAATTACCTTCCCTATATATGTGTCACGTCCTGGCCATAGATAGCCCTTTTGGCTGCTCTATGGTGGTTTTGGTCAGGACGTGAGCAGGGGTGTTTTTTGTTCTATGTTTTATTTTCTAGGTTTGGTTTGTTGATGGTTCCCAATTAGAGGCAGCTGAGTGTCGTTACCTCTAATTGGGGACCATATATATGTTTGTTCTTTCCCCCACTTGCGGGGTGGGTCATTGTTTGTGTGTGAGTACCTGTGTGTGTGCGCGCGCTACACCTGCGTTACGGTCGGTTCGTTGTTTATTGTTTTTGTATGTTCCATATAGTGATTAAAAGATGTGGAACTCAGTCCGTGTTGCACCTTGGTCCACTTCTGTCGACGATCGTGACAATATGTCACTCCCTTTGGTTCCTTCCCCAGGCGTTATTGTTTCTGTTCTAGTTCATGTCTGTGCGTTGTCCGGGTTTCTTATTTTGTATTATGTTGTGTTTATTTGCTAAAACACTCACTCCCTGAACTTGCTTCCCGACGCTCAGCGCACATCGTTACAGTCAGGATCTTCACAAAACTCCCCCCTACAGAAGACGCCTTCGTCCAATTACTCTTATATGTAATGGAACCAAGAGTCATGATCAAGGGCTAGATGTTATCTGGAGGCATGGCTACTGAGCATGCGCTAATGCCCGAGAGCAAGCTGGATAGGACTGGAAAGTTCCAGAAACTATGCAATGGCAGCCTGCTTATGACAGTAGAATGTAATGCTACATAAGTCACTGCTGTAGCATCTGATAGACACTTGAACTGGCAACACTCAATACACATGTAGTAATGATAACCACACTAAAACTACGTAGCACGCACAGGGTATACACAAACAAACAATGCAAGCATTAGCTGGAAGAAAGCAAACCAACACTGCAAACGTATCTTATTTACAAGGATACACTGCACAATATGGCATTTATATATTTTATTTTTATTTCACCTTTATTTAACCAGGTAGGCTAGTTGACAACAAGTTCTCATTTACAACTGCGACCTGGCCAAGATAAAGCAAAGCAGTGCGACACAAACAACAACACAGAGTTACACATGGAATAAACAAGCGTACAGTAAGTAACACAATAGAAAAAAAAGAAAGTCTATATACAGTGTGTGCAAATGGCGTGAGGAGGTAAGGCAATAAATAGGCCATAGTAGCAAAGTAATTACAATTGATCAAATTAACACTGGAGTGATAGATGAGCAGATGATGATGTGCAAGTAGAAATACTGGTGTCGAGCAAGGGTTGCCTTCCAGAGAGACATCAGAGACTGTAACATTCTCTCGTTTTTTTTCACGCGTCGAGCCGACAGAAACAAACATCTCTCTGATAAGAAGAAGGGCGGGGGTGTATGCCTCATGATTGACGAGTCGTGGTGTGATCATAACAACATACAGGAACTCAAGTCCTTTTGTTCACCTGACCTAGAATTCCTTACAATCAAATGCCGACCGCATTATCTACCAAGAGAATTCTCTTCGATTATAATCACAGCCGTGTATATCCCCCCCAAGCAGCCACCTTGACGGCTCTGAAAGAACTTAATTCGACTCTATGTACACTGGAAAACACATATCCTGAGGCTGCATTTATTGTAGCTGGGGATTTTAACAAGGCTAATATGAAAACAAGGCTCCCTAAATTTTATCAGCATATCGAATGTGCGACTCGGGCTGGCAAAATTCTGGATCATTGCTATTCTAACTTCCCCGACGCATACAAAGCTCTCCCTCGCCCTCCTTTCGGCAAATCTGACCACGACTCCATTTTGTTGCTCCCAGCCTATAGACAGAAACTAAAACAGGAAACGCCCGTGCTCAGGTCCGTTCAACACTGGTCCGACCAATCTGATTCCACGCTTCAAGATTGCTTCGATTACGTGGACAGAGACATGTTCTGGATAGCATCAGACAATAACATTGATGTATACGCTGATTCGGTGAGTGAGTTTATTAACAAGTGCATTGGTGATGTTGTACCCACGGTGACTGTTAAAACCTATCCCAACCAGAAACCGTGGATTGATGGCAGCATTCGCGCAAAACTGAAAGCACGAACCACTGCTTTTAATCATGGCAAGGCGACCGGAAACATGACCGAATACAAACAGTGTAGCTATTCCCTCCGCTAGGCAATAAACAAGCTAAGCGTCAGTGTAGAGTCAGTATAGAGACAAAGTAGAGTCGCAATTCAATGGCTCAGACACGAGACGTATGTGGCAGGGTCTACAGTCAATCACGGATTACAAAAAGAAAACCAGCCCCGTCGCAGACACCAATGTTTTGCTCCCAGACAGACTAAACAACTTCTTTGCTCGCTTTGAGGACAATACAGTGCCACTGACACGGCCCGCTACCAAAACCTGCTGGCTCTCCTTCACCGCAGCCAACTTGAGTAAAACATTTAAACGTGTTAACCCTCGCAAGGCTGCCGGCCCAGATGGCATCCCTAGCCGTGTCCTCAGAGCATGCGCAGACCAGCTGGCTGGTGTGTTTACGGACATATTCAATCCATCCCTATCCCAGTCTGCTGTTCCCACATGCTTCAATAATTGTTAGATTACTTGTTAGATTTTACTGCACTGTTGGAACTAGAAGCACAAGCATTTCGCTACACTCGCATTAACATCTGCTAACCATGTGTATGTGACCAATAAAATTTGATTTGATTTGATTTAAGTGAGGTAACCATAACTCACTACTATTGGATTCAAATAATGAGGTTTGTTGTTTAATCTGTATTACACCAAGGACTGCATGCCGTGTCCAGAGGTAGCAGAGGAAGTTTAGAGACTGTTTAAGGAATGCTCTTAACCACTGCCAAGATGTGATGGCTTTTCAGCAGCCATGGCATCACCCAGGTGGGTGACACAGTCTTGGCAATAGAGGACCAGTACCTGAGGAGTGGCTCTAATGGAGTGACTGACCATTCAGAGAAGCAGGTGTGGTGCACTGTTGAAGAGCTCCGGGACTGTTTTTTCAGACTGTCTTTGTTTCTCCGTGGTTGTCCCATCAATGCCCCCTCCACTGAACCTCCACTACCTTTCTCATCTTCATCCTAAGCCGACTGAGACGTTCAGTCTCCATCATTTAAAATGGTTGTTCGTTGTTTTACATTTTATGCACTTTGAGATTCTTTGAAAAGTGCAATACAAGTAAAAAAAAAAGTAATTATTATTATATCTGTAACCCAAGTATGCCTTGAAGGTTAGGTCTACTATGTATCCTAGGCCTACTAGGTTATGTTTGTAATGGAAATACATTTTCAAACTTTTTTGTGTCATCCTCAATGATTTTAAATGTATTATCCACATGTGTGGTTGTATTGTGTTTTAAAATATCAAATAAACCTATCTATAAGCCATCATAATGTGACTTGCAGGCTTGATGTGGCCAGTAAATCAGGAGTTTCAGACCACTGCGTTAGGGTGAAAAAGAAAGGCCTTGTGATATATGTAATGTATTGTCATAAAGAGTTTATTTTACACTGGGAAATATGCAAATAAGGTAGAATAATTCTCAAGTTGAATTTTATGTTCACTCAAGCAAAAATTCAAAGTGAACATACAATTCAACTTGAGAATGTTGTTGGTTCAGCAATACGCCCAAATGTTGAGCAAACTCATAATCCTATTGCATCGGTTTGCCTTACAATTATACACTGAATCAACATGATTTGTTTTAGCTTATATCAGTATTTACAATATTACAATAGTATTCCCTAAACCAATAGTTAAATAGCCTTTGGAAGAAAATGTGTTGATGGAAATAAAAGGTCCCGTATTTGCTTCTAAAGAATGTGTGTATCATAGTGGACTTGGACATTGTGATGATGAGCTAGCAACTAATTCCTGATTGAGAGAGTATGTGTTCAAAGTTGAGTGTTGGAATACCTAAGCATGTCTATGGACCTGTGAGGTCAGGCCAGGGTCAGTGGGAAAAAGCAGGGACTCTGGCAGACTGGAATGCAGTGGGGATTGGCAAAGCCCCAAGGAGCCAAGAAAAGAGAGATGGAAAGAATGTGTTCAATGGAGAGAAAAGACAGGTACAATGATGCATATTTGGTCCAAGCTGACTGAGTGGATTACAAGATGTCACTTGGAAACTGATCCACATGGACTCACATTGTCACTCACCTTGATGTACAGTAGGCTTACACTCACTGATGCTCTCACAAACATTGTAGAGCGCATCAGCCCCTGTGTGTGTGTGTGTGTGTGTGTGTGTGTGTGTGTGTGTGTGTGTGTGTGTGCGTGCGTGTATGCGACAGAGAGAGAGAGGTTGGTAAGGAACAAAATTGAGAGAGAGAGAGAGAGAGGTAAGGTTGCGAGAGAGAGAGGCCAGAAGAGAGAGTCATATGGAGAAAGCGATAGCGAGAGAGGTTTAAACTTTAGAGGCCCTGCTGATCAATGGCAGCCTGTGTTCAGTGTGAATTGTGAAGAGTGGCTAAATGGCCAAGTAAAGCGTGTGGCAGCGAAGGCTGGGTCATTACTGCCTACTGAGATGGTTCATTGGTGTGGTCTGCCTATATAATAGACAGAAGTCATAATTGGTTAGGTTATTGTTTGAATCAAAGCTGTAAATCAGTACCCTGTACACCTCTAAACTGAAAACTGTAATGTTCGTGGTAGTTGTGAAAGAGTCAGGCGCAGGAGGTAGTTCACGTGTGAAAAAGGTATTTAATTAGAGTCACCAGTCCACAAACATACTCTGGCGAAAATACAATACCCACACGATCTTCAAAGTAAACGGGCGCAAAAATCCAGCAACCCGGCAACTACAATAATAAAGCCTCAGTACACAGACTGGAAAACACACGAGAATGAAGGGTACAACCTAACAATCACACACAATGGGAAGAGGGGAAGGAAGGAATGTAAACAGTTGCGTGATTGGGAGAAATTAACAACAGGTGTGTACAATAGACAAAACCAACAGAACACATGAAAAAAGGGGAGCGATGATGGTCAGAAAACCGGTGACGTCGACCGCCGAACACCGAACACCGCCCGAACAAGAAGAGGGACCGACTTCGGTGGAAGTCGTGACAGTACCCCCCCCTTGACGCACGGCTCCAGCGGCGCGCCGACACCAGCCTCGGGGACGACCCGGAGGGCGAGGCGCAGGGCGATCTGGTCGGCGACAATGAAACTCCTGCAGCAGTTCAGGGTCCAATATATCTGCCACCGGAACCCAGCACCTCTCCTCCGGACCGTACCCCTCCCACTCCACGAGATACTGAAGGCCCCTCGCCCGACGTCTCGAATCCAGAATGCAGCGGACGGAGTACGCCGGGACCCCCTCGATGTCCAGAGGGGGCGGAGGAACCTCCCGCACCTCAGAGTCCTGGAGCGGACCAACCACCAACGGCCTGAGGAGAGACACATGGAACGAGGGGTTAATATGATAATCAGGGGGAAGCTGTAATCTGTAACACACCTCGTTCACTCTCCTCAGGACTTTAAATGGCCCCACAAACCGCGGACCCAGCTTCCGGCATGGCAGGCAGAGGGGCAGGTTTCGGGTCGAGAGCCAGACCCGGTCCCCCGGTGCGATCACCGGGGCCTCACTGCGGTGACGGTCTGCGCTGGCTTTCTGGCGCAGCGCGGCCTGCTGGAGGTGACCATGGGCGCTTGAACCACTCGTCCACCACAGGAGCCGCAGGAGCCTCGGTCTGACTCTGATGCCATGGTGCCAGAACTGGCTGGTACCCCAACACAACCTGGAAGGGGGAGAGGTTAGTGGAGGAGTGGCGAAGCGAGTTCTGTGCCATTTCTGCCCAAGGTACGAACGTTGCCCACTCCCCGGCCGGTCCTGGCAATAGGACTGCAGAAACCTGCCCACATCCTGGTTCACTCTCTCCACCTGCCCATTACTCTCAGGGTGAAAACCCGAGGGAAGGCTGACCGAGACCCCCAAATGTTCCATGAACGCCTTCCAGACTCTTGACGTGAACTGGGGACCTCGATCAGACACTATATCCTCAGGCACCCCGTAGTGCCGGAAGACGTGGTTAAACAGGGCCTCCGCAGTTTGTAGGGCCGTAGGGAGTCCGGGCAGAGGGAGGAGATGACAGGACTTAGAGAATCGATCCACAATGACCAGGATCGTGGTGTTCCCCTGAGAAGGAGGGAGATCAGTTAGGAAATCTACTGATAAATGTGACCACGGCCGTTGTGGAATGGGTAAGGGATTTAGCTTACCTCTGGGTAGGTGTCTAGGAGGCTTACACTGTGTGCACACCGAGCAGGAGGAAACATAAACCCTCACGTCCTTAGCCAAGGTAGGCCACCAGTACTTCCCAGTCAGGCAGCGCACTGTCCGACCGATCCCAGGATGACCAGAGGAGGGTGACGTATGGACCCAATAGAGCAACTGGTCACAGACAGCAGTCGGAACGTACAAATGCCCGACGGGACACTGGGGGGGAGCGGACTCTGTACGTAACGCCTGCTGAATGTCCGCGTCCAGCTCCCACACAACCGGTGCTACCAGGCAGGAAGCCGGGAGAATTGGAGTCTGCTCCATGGGCCGCTCCTCTGTGTCATAAAGCCGGGACAGTGCGTCTGCCTTCTGGTTCTGGGAACCTGGTCTGTAAGATATGGTAAACACAAAACGAGTAAAGAACATGGCCCACCTTGCTTGACGAGGATTCAATCTCCTCGCTGCCCGGATGTACTCCAGGTTACGGTGGTCAGTCCAGATGAGGAAAGGGGGTTTAGGCCCCTCAAGCCAGTGTCTCCACGCCTTCGGGGCCCGGACCACAGCCAACAACTCTCGGTCCCTCACATCATAGTTCCGCTCCGCCTGACTGAGCTTCTTAGAGAAGAAAGCACAGGGATGAAGCTTCGGTGGAGTGCCCGAGCGCTGGGAGAGCACGGCTCCTTTACCAGCCTCGGACGCGTCCACCTCTACTATGAATGCCAAAGAAGGATCCGGGTGAGCCAGCACGGGAGCCGAAGTGAACAACGCCCTTAGTTGCCCAAAAGCCCTGTCCGCCTCAACTGACCACTGCAGACGTACCGGACCCCCCTTCAGCAGTGAAGTCATGGGAGCTGCCACCTGACCAAAACCCCAGATAAATCTCCGGTAATAATTTTCAAACCCTAAAAATTGCTGCACCTCCTTTACCGTGGTGGGAGTCGGCCAATTACACACGGCAGCAATGCGGTCACTCTCCATCTCCACCCCGGACGTGGAAATGCGACACCCTAGGAAAGAGACGGCCTGTTGGAAGAACAAGCATTTCTCAGCCTTTGCGTACAGGTCATGCTCCAACAGTCTTCCAAGTACCTTGCGCACAAAGACACATGCTCGGCGCATGTAGCGGAGTATATCAGAATGTCATCGATATACTCCACTACACCCTGCCCATGCAGGTCCCGGAAAATCTTGTCTACAAAGGATTGGAGCATTCATCAGGCCGTACGGCATGACGAGGTATTCATAATGGCCTGAGGTGGTGCTAAACACTGTCTTCCACTCGTCTCCCTCCCGGATACGCACCAGATTGTATGCGCTCCTGAGATCCAGTTTCGTGAAGAAGCGCGCCCCGTGCATTGACTCAGTCGCCGTAGCGATAAGCGGCAGCGGGTAACTGTACCTTACCGTGATCTTATTGAGACCTCAATAATCAACGCACGGGCGCAAACCCCCATCCTTCTTCTTCACAAAAAAGAAGCGAGGAGGCGGGGGAAGTGGAAGACCGAATGTACCCCTGACCCAGGGATTCTGAGATATATGTCTCCATAGCCTCCTTCTCCGCTTGCGACAGGGGATACACGTGACTCCTGGGAAGTGCAGCGTCTACCAGGAGATTTATCGCACAATCCCCCCGTCGATGGGGTGGTAACTGAGTTGCCTTCTTACAGAAAGCGAGAGCCAAATCAGCATATTCTGGGGGGATGTGCACGGTGGAGACCTGGTGTGGACTTTCCACCGTGGTTGCACCAACGGAAACCCCTATACACCTCCCCGAGCACTCTCGCGACCACCCCGTGAGAGTCCTCTGTTGCCAGGAAATGGTGGGGTTATGCAAGGCTAACCAGGGAAGGCCTAATACCACAGGAAACGCAGGAGAGTCGATGAGGAAGAGACTGATTTTCTCCTCAGGCTTTCCCTGCGTCACCATGACGAGAGAGATGGTGGCCTCCCTTATTACCCCGGACCCTAATGGTCGACTATCTAAAGCATGAACAGGGAAAGGTCTGACCACAGGGTTAATGGGAATCTCTAACCTAAGTGCAAGTGCTCTGTCAATGAAATTCCCAGCTGCGCCTGAATCGACAAGCGCCCTATGCTGGGAAGGCGGGGAAAAATCCGGAAAACACACAGACGCAAACAGTTGATCAACAGAGGACTCTGGGTGAGGGTGGTGCATACTCACCAGAGGTGACGCCAGAGTGCTCTGCCTGCCGTCTCTCCTCCCAGAAGAACCACCGACCGGCAGTGTGCCCTCTGCGGCCACAACTGGTGCAGGTGAAAGCTCTTCCTCCAGCCTCCCTACGCGTTGCCCCTCCTAGCTCCATGGGCTCTGGAGAGGGGATTACCGGAGGGTGGGGTTGACAGGACCCTCTCTGGACGTCCGCGGGTGACCAGCAGGCTATCCAACCGAATGGAGGTCTACCAGTTGGTCAAAGGTCACGGTGGCGTCCCTGCATGCCAGTTCCCGCCAGACGTCCTCGCGTAGGCTGCACCTATAGTGGTCGATGAGGGCCCTGTCATTCCAGCCCGCTCCGGCGGCCAACGTCCGGAACTCAAGGGCAAACACCTGGGCGCCTCTTGTCCCCTGTCTCAAGTGGAAGAGCCGCTCCCCCGCCGCTCTCCCCTCGGGAGGATGGTCAAATACAGCTTGGAAGCGACGGGTGAACTCTTCAAAGTGGTCCAACGCCGTGTCTCCTTCTCCCCACACGGCATTGGCCCACTCCAGCGCTCTCCCAGTGAGACAAGAACGGACACTCTCTCCCTTCCAGAGGGAGCTGGATGCACGGTAGCCAGGTAGAGGTCCAGTTGTAGCAAAAACCCATGGCACCGTGCTGCAGTCCCATCATACTCCCTGGGAAGGGAGAGACGATCCCACTGGTTCCGGATTCCGGAGGGCTAGGTGGGGAGACCCCTGATTGGGGTGGTCGAGGCGCTGGGGAGACCTCCTGTCTCTCCCAGCGGTCCAGCGTTTGGACAACGCGATCCATAGCGGCCCCAAGATGCTGTAACATGGCCGAGTGCTCTCTGACGCGTTCCTGGGTGTTGCTGCTCCTGCTGACTCCATAAATCAGCGGTGCGTGATTCTGTAATGTTCGTGGTAGTTGTGAAAGAGTCAGGCGCAGGAGGTAGTTCACGTGTGAAAAAGGTATTTAATTAGAGTCACCAGTCCACAAACATACTCTGGCGAAAATACAATACCCACACGATCTTCAAAGTAAACGGGCGCAAAAATCCAGCAACCCGGCAACTACAATAATAAAGCCTCAGTACACAGACTGGGAAACACACGAGAACGAACGGTACAACCAAACAATCACGCACAATGGGAAGAGGGGAAGGAAGGAATATAAACAGTTGCGTGATTGGGAGAAATTAACAACAGGTGTGTACAATAGAGAAAACCAACAGAACACATGAAAAAAGGGGAGCAATGATGATCAGAAAACCGATGACGTCGACCGCCGAACACCGCCCGAACAAGAAGAGGGACCGACTTCAGTGGAAGTCGTGACAGAAAACGAATAAATATGCCTCCATGTTTCCTGTAGTTAATGTCTATACCCCCTGCACAGTAAGAGGACAGTTGGATGTTCAGGTCTTAGTGATTCATAGTGATTTATTATGTTGAAACTGGACACTGGCTCCTTCGTCTAAACACACACCATCATACATCACCCAAACGTTGAGCTGCCTAAACTCCCTAGAACACCCTTGAACTTCTGAATGCAGGAGGAGGACTTCCTGCAAGGTTGTTCCGAGGCACAAAAGCCCGTCTATGCACCCTGCAGACCCTAACCATAACCAGAAACATCACTCACTGCTTTTCCATTTAGAGCCTCTCTCACCCCACATTCATGACCGTTGACTTTGGACTGAAAACAGAAAAGTTACTGTGTTTCTTTGTCTCACATTGAAGTGGTTGCCATGACAACAGTCATAGGTTGTTATAGTGTATGGGTGGGGTAATACTCTGACTTCTTGTTACACATTCAGTCCTATAGGGAACACCTATGGCCCTGACCAGTGATCCTGAGAGCCTGGAAGCAGGTACGTTCCATCCACCTGATCTGTTTAGTATGGTTACACGCATTTGGATTACTTGTGTACGTATACATGAACAAATGTCATGAGTGCTCACAGACATTCAAACACACACACACGCACACGCACACACACTTATGGGACAGTGGTGAAAGGTCCAACTTAGATCAAACTCTTTACCGTTTTTCACGATTGCTTGAGCATATTTCTAAAAACAGAATTCACAAATAATTAACATGCAGCCACAAACTGAGACACGTTGGCCAAAATGACACATTTCATTAAGACCCTAACATGGTTAACCGTCTTTTATATATCTGTGCCATTTGTTTATACTATAATTATAGTATGCACCATAAAAGGCAAGTAAACATATTATCACAGCATGGGCTGTCTTCTTTTGTCCTATAATGATTTTACCAAAGATGACCAATGCAGAAAGAATGTCACTGAAACAAAGGCTTTATTTGACCTTTTTCCAGATTAACTATCTTCCCCTCTGCCTCTGGCTCTGCCTCTGATCTTGAACTCAATGATACCTCTCTACCGAACACCCTATGGGACATATTAAATGGTGCAAAAAAACACAACCACTGGAAAGCAATTCAATAATAGTTCATTATCATTGTAGACCTGAGAACTGAAGAAACTAAATCCTGTTCAACTACCGTCCACACCTATGGACCTTTTGAGGAACTGTTGACCACTGGGGCTGCATAGGTCATCCCCTGATATAGTCTTTTGTGACCAATTACGTACATTGAACAAAAATATAAACGGAATATATAAAGTGTTGGTCCCATGTTCCGTAAGCTGAAATAAAAGATCCCAGAAATGTTCCATGCGCACAAAAAGCTTATTTCTCAAACACTTTGTGCACAAATTAGTTTACATCCCTGCTAGTGAGCATTTCTCCTTTGCCAACATAATACCTTCTGTTGGGGACAAAAAAAGGCCTCTTTAAAATGTGCAGTTTTGTCACACAACACATTGCCACAGATGTCACAAGTTTTTAGGGTGAGTGCAATGGGCGTGCTGACTGCAGGAATGTACACCAAAGCTGTTGCCAGATAATTGAATGTTCATTTCTCTACCATAAGCCGTCTCCAACGTCGTTTTAGAGATTTCGGCAGTGTGTACAACCGGCCTCACAACTACAGAGCACGTGTAACCACCCCAGCCCAGGACCCCCACATACGACTTCTTCACCTGCGGGATCATCTGAGACCAGCCACCTGGACAGCTGATGAAAATGTGGGTTTGCACAACCGAAGTATTTCTGCACAAACTGTCAGAAACAGTCTCAGTGAAGCTCATATGTGTGCTCGTCGTCCTCACCAGGGTCTTGACCTGACTGCAGTTCGAGGTCGTAACCAACTACTGTGGGCAAATGTTCACCTTCGATGGCCACTGGCATGCTGGAGAAGTGTGCTCTTCACGGATTAATCCTGGTTTCAACTGTACCGGGCAGATGGCAGCGTTTTGAACAGAGTGCCCCATGGTGGTGGTGGGGTTATGGTATGGGCAAGCATAAGCAACGGACAACGAACAGTTATACTTGAGTATAAGTAAAGTTACGTTAATAGAAAATGACTCAAGTAATAGTGAAAGTCACCCAGTAAACTATACTTAAGTATTAAAAGTAAAGTATACATTATTTCAAATTCCTTATATTAGGCAAACCAGACAGCACAATTTAATTTGATTATTTACAGATAGCCAGGAGCACACGCCAACACTCAGACATAAGCATTTGTGTTAAGTTAGTCTGCCAGATCAGATGCAGTAGTGATGACCAGGGATTGGACCAGTTTCCTGATCTGCTAACCATTCAAAACAAAGAGTACTTTTGGGAGTCCGGGAAAATGAATGGAGTAAAAAGTGCATTCTTTATTTTAGGAATGTAGTGAAAGAAAAGTTGTCCATTTTAAATAGTAAATTAAGGTACAGATACCCCAAAAACTACTTAAGTAAGACATTAAAGTATTTTTACACCACTGACAACGAACCCAATTGTATTTTACTGATGTCTATTTGAATGCAGAGAGATACCATGATGAGATCCTGAGGCCCATTGTCGTGCTATTCATCCGTCTCCATCACCTCATGTTTCCGCATGATATTGCATGGCCCCGTGTCCCAAGGATCTGTACACGATTCCTGGAAGCTGAAAATGTCCCAGTTCTTCCATGGCCTGCATACTCACCAGACATGTCACCCATTGAGCATGTATGGGATGCTCTGGATCGACATGTACGACAGCGTGTTCCAGTTCCCTCTAATATCCAGAAACCTCACATAGACATTGAAGAGGAGTGGGACAACATGTACACTGTTGTCACGATCTTGTTGAATAACGGACCAAGGTGCAGCGCGGACTGAGTTCCACATCTTTTAAGATGTGAAACTTACAAACAACAAAAACAATAGCAAAGCTCTGACATCAACTGTGTAGCGCAGCAGCACATACACAATACAAACAATGACCCACAAAGCAAGTGGGGAAATGACCTAACTTAAATATGGTCCCCAATTAGAGGTAACGACAAACAGCTGCCTCTAATTGGGAACCATCAAAAACCCAAACATAGAAAATAAAACAGACCAAAAACCCCCCTGATCACGTCCTGACCAAAACACCCTAGATAAGCCAGATGGCTATCTGTGGCCAGGACGTGACAGTACCCCCCCCCAATGGCGCGGACTCCGGCCGCGACAAAAATCAATGGGTTGGGTTTTCGGGTGGGTCTTCGCCCTCGGCGGCGGCTCCGATGCGGGCCATGCCGGCCCGAGAAGACGCACAGGGGACCTGATGCGTGGAGCAGGAACAGGTCGTGCCGGGCTCTGAAGGCGCACAGGGGACCTGATGCGTGGAGCAGGAACAGGACGTGCTGGGTTCTGACGGCGCACAGGGTCCTGATGCGTGGAGCAGGAACAAGTCGTGCCGGGCTCTGAAGGCGCACAGGGGACCTGATGCGTGGAGCCGGGCTCTGAAGGCACACAGTGGACCTGATGCGTGGAACAGGAACAGGTCGTGCCGGGCTCTGAAGGCGCACAGGGGACCTGATGCGTGGAGCAGGAACAGGTTGTGCCGGGCTCTGAAGGCGCACAGGGGACCTGATGCGTGGAGCAGGAACAGGACGTGCCGGGCTCTGAAGGCGCACAGGAGACCTGGTGCGTGCAGCCGGCACCATGTGCCCCCCCCAAACAAAATTATTGGGGCTGCTGTGGCCGCGAACCCCCCAGGAGCTCCCGCCAAGGCAGGGCCTCCCATTCCGCCTTGATCTCCTCAACGGTCCAGAACATTTTTTCCTGCTGCGGGGCGCGCTGCTTGTTCCTTTCGTGGTGGGTCATTCTGTCACGATCTTGTTGAATAACGGACCAAGGTGCAGCGCGGACTGAGTTCCACATCTTTTAAGATGTGAAACTTACAAACAACAAAAACAATAGCAAAGCTCTGACATCAACTGTGTAGCGCAGCAGCACATACACAATACAAACAATGACCCACAAAGCAAGTGGGGAAATGACCTAACTTAAAAATGGGTCCCCAATTAGAGGTAACGACAAACAGCTGCCTCTAATTGGGAAACATCAAAAACCCAAACATAGAAAATAAAACATAGACCAAAAACCCCCCTGATCACGTCCTGACCAAAACACTCTAGATGAGCCAGAAGGCTATCTGTGGCCAGGACGTGACAACTGTATGCGTCTACTTTTACATGCACATGTACAGTGAGCTCCAAAATTCTTGGGACAGCAACACATTTTTTGTTGTTTTGGCTTGGTACTTCAGCACTTTGGATTTGAAATTATACAATGACTGAGGTTAAAGTGAAGACGGTCAGCTTTAATTTGAGGGTATTTTCATCCATATTGGGTGAATAATTTGTAATTACTGCACTTTGTGTACATAGTCCCCCCATTTTAGGGGACCAAAAGTATTGGGACAAATACACTAGTAAAAAGTTAAGTATTTGGTCCCATATTCATAGCACGCAATGATTACATCAAGCTTGTGAATCTATACATTTGTTGGATGCATTTGCTGTTGGTTTTGGTTGTGTTCCATATTGCTTTGTGCCCAATAGAAATGAATGGTAAATAAGGTATTGTGTCATTTTGGAGTCAGTAAATAAGAATAGAATATGTTTTCTAAACACTTCTACATTAATGTGGATGCTACTGTGATTACGGATAATCCTGAATGAATCGTGAATAATGATGAGTGACAAAGTTAGATGCACAAATATCATATCCCCTAGACATGCTAACCTATCACCATTACAATAGCAAGGGAGTTTAGCATTTTGGGGGGGGGGGGTATGATACTTGATGATATTCAATGACCTCATAGTCATTGTAAAATTTCAAATCCAAAGTGCTGGAGTACAGAGCCAAAACAACAACAAAGGTGTCACTGTCCCAATACTTTTGGAGCTCACTGTAAATTCATCACCCATATCTCTCACACACCACTCATGCACATTCCACATCCCATCACATCCCATATCTCCACCTGAAGCAACCTGGCTACAAACCAAGGTCATCCTAATGAATATCACCATTGAGAGAAAATCCTGTAGGCAGAAAGAGTAAGGAGAGCAAATTTCCCTGAGTAAGACACTGTTCTAACTTAGAACATCTAAAGTTTAAAGCCTCTATGATTGATGAGATCGTAATTTGTGTTCAGACACAGTAATCATAACTTCTGACAGTCCACAGGAAACGCAGCTAAGAGTTTCAGCCCATAGAAATGTGCGGCCTAGAAATAGGATGTCTTTGGTCCTCTGCTGCTGAGGCATTTAAGGGCCCTGACTTTGTTGTTTCAATGATTTCTCACACAGAAGCCTCATTATACCGCATACAGAACATGCTTTGGCTGTGTCCTTCTTGAGCAAGGCACTGAAATCGCTCTCGCCATCAAAGCGGTCTGGTGCAATCAGCCCCGTTACAGTCAAGAAATGTCCTCCCCCATCATCTCTGGTCCCAGTGCCAACATACACAGCGCAGCTGAGCAGTTCAAGCGTGAAAAGAGGCAACACAAACCCAACATGATCCCAGTGCGTGCTACACACAAAAACCCCCAGATCCAATGCAGCATTTTTGCAGCATATACAAAACCTTATGTCTTTTCGTGGCAATCCAATAAGGCACACACACACACACAAGCACACACGCACGCGCACATACACACCCGCATGCACACACACGCGCGCGCACACTCACGCACACACACACACACACTGGTTTACTAAAATACTGTAAACTGCCGTATACTGTTATTCTACACTAAATCCTTAACACATCCTCAAGGACTTTGCAAGCAACAATCCATGACTACATTTATACACGCTGAGATAAACAAGCTGACGTAGGACATGTAGTCAGGCTGACAGGCCTCTTGTTTATAGTGAAGACTTGGACAGAGGAGGTGTTTTCTTTAGAGATAGTATATTGCCGCCAGCCAGCACTCGGGACAGTTGAAGGGAGAAGAGAGGAGTCGGTGGATGACAGTTCAGATGTTGTGCATAGTTGCTCTCTGAAGCCCGGACATGATTTACACGCTTAGTGAGAGTATCCAACTCAATAACAAGCAGGCCTGTCAAACACATTTTATATTTATATTTTAGTCAACTAACCAGACGCTCTTATCCAGAGCAACTTATGTACACACACACTCACACATACAGTACATGTACACACTCACTCACACATGCACACTCACACTCAAAAACACACACAGGCACGCACACACACACATTAACATACATATTCCTTGACGTCAAAAAGGTTATACAAACACCACCCTACTATGTAAATCAATGTCCTCTGCCCTGTAGAAGAAAGGGGGTTTTGTTGAAGCAAATCAATGATGTTTCCTGCCCTACCCCTGCCATGACGTTCAGCTAGCTGCTTTGAGAGACACATTTATTTTATGAAGAAGAATGGAATTCCACTCTCCTCTTCATATTTGGACACATTATTTAGACAGGAATTTAGAGAGGAAAATAGACAAGTAGGAGAAACAGTGGGAAGGGTGGGTGTGAACCACAGTCTCAGACAGGGTCATATATGTGCCATCAGCTGGGAGTGTTACCACTCAACCACAGGCTCTGCACGAGACAAGACAAAAGCTTTTTTACTCATCAGGCCTATCCTCTGCCTATAAAATCAAAGATCACTCAGAATCTCTTTTGGATCTCAATGTAGGACCTTGACCCACCAACTATTTGTGCAGTCACACCTCTTTCAGTACACCCTGTGCTGAGACTGTTGGGTCTCAAGTGGGTCTAGCTCTCTTTGTGTAGTTCTCCATAAATCTCTCTCTATCATGTGCATGTACACACACACACAAACACGCACACACACACGCGCACCCAGACACGCACTAACAGAGACAAGCATGCACACACAGACACACGCACGCTCACACACAGACACACACATAAACACGCACGTACACACGCACACACACAGACACACAACCGGCTGCTAAAAGAATGAAACCGGTTGATAAACCTGTTCAAATAGTTCATTAAATCATTGGCTTAGGAATGCTTTTCTGCGGAAATGTTGAACCGGACCTTAAATCAAGCTAGCCTTTAAATGATCAGACTCCTCTTTGCTCTATACCTACATGTCAACCCAACTCTCTGCATAAAAGCAAAAAAGTAACTCTGCACTTTCAAGATTTCTTATAGTTGTTATTCTTATTTTCTACATCCCTAAAATATCCCTGGGCTCAAACACTGGGTCATTAATTCCCATGATCAGTGAAAGGCCCCATTGAATAAGGTGCTGGTGGTGTTAAGTGGACCCATATGCCACACAGGGCCAGTTGTATGATATCTTAGCCAGAGCCAAAGTGCTGGTGGTAAGAGGTGCATGGCTACAGACCTGGAAGGGCACTATCCCACAGGACACTCTCAAAAACAGCCACCCATTTCCTCCATAGGGAGGCTCTCAATCTGCCAAACCCAGAAGTACCGTTGTGTGTGTTCTGATCTGGAACCGAACAACAATTCGGTTTTAATACACCCACCCAGAGGGAAGAAATGTGTTTCTTATTCTGGCATCGATCAGAATTTTAGGGTAAAAGTTCAGATTGCTGGAAGTACATTATAGATCTGAGGTATTTTTAGGTATAGATGGCTTTAAATATGAGAGGAAAGTTATGTTACGTAGTATGTGCGTATCTGTGGGCCCATTCCAGGATACTGAACAGGTCTAGTCCATGGAGCTAGGCATATGAGGCAGAATACACACACAGAAACTCACATGACTATTTGGCACACAGCAGTCGTCAATGAGAAGAGGAGAGGAAGAGTGCTACACCTTAGAGGACTAAAGCAGGTTAACACACTTGAGAGAGTTAGACTATAGCTACTGCTAGTCCTACTCTTTTCACTGAACTTTTGAAGCCCTTTTGACATTCAACACCGTACCCCAACAGGCATATTTCCCCTATCCAAATCTCTCCAACAGTCACTCCTGGTCCAGACACACCCACAGCCCACTCAGCCCTCTTCCTACACCCCAAACCACCGGAGCTGTTTTCATATTTGTCCTTCTTTGTACCCCACCACAGTCTTTCTCACTCACACCAGCGAACTTCACAATGTGGATGACAGCCCGTTAAAACTGACCAAAGTCATTTCCACCAGGGGGACTGAAACGGAGCCATTCTATGCATTTCTAGTGTTCTTTTTTCATGCTATGAACTCTTACTGTATGCACAGTTTGTATTGGCAGGTGTAAATCCAGACCTGGTGGGTTTCCTCATTCCTGGAGGTCAGGCTGTAATCATATATAATAAGCGTGTCTGTGAATAAATCCTTTAGCATCAGCCCCAGCTACGGAAGTGTGACCAGGTGTTGCTGTTGTGATACAGTGTGCGGAGGAAGTGTGGTAATCCTGTTTGAGCAGACATTCTGATCCTCTGTAATTTCACTTGTCTCTGTTCATCCTTCCCCTCCCTCTCCTGTTAGCAGTGCCCTAAAGGGTTAAACACATCACACAGAAGAAACTGAGCTACATGTTGTATGTGAATGGAGTTAATATTTTTCACTCAAATACAGGCTATGTATGGCAAGTGTATGTATTCATCAGAGAGTCTGTCACTATAATGCCATGATGGGACAAACAGACTGTTATCAAAAACCTGTCAACTTAAGTTTAAACTACTTTTTTGTTATTGCAGGAAATTATCTACCAACAAAGGCTTCAGGCGTGGATACATTTAAACCAGGATTGTGGCCATTACATAAGCATTATTCACAGGTAATTATATGGAAAGCTTCTCAATTCAAATCAGTTTTCCTAAAAAATATGAATGAGTGAGGAAAAACAATGAAAGTTTTCCATAGGTGAATGTACTACAAAGGTATTTACTCAGGTATGAGGCCTGTGCAGTGTCATGTACAGTCGTGGCCAAAAGTTTTGAGAATTACACAAATATAAATTTCCACAAAGTCTGCTGCCTCAGTTTGTATGATGGCAATTTGCATATACTCCAGAATGTTATGAAGAGTGATCAGATTAATTGCAATTAATTGCAAAGTCCCTCTTTGCCATGCAAATAAACTGAATCCCCCAAAAACATTTCCACTGCATTTCAGCCCTGCCACAAAAGGACCAGCTGACATCATGTCAGTGATTCTCTCGTTAACACGTGTGAGTGTTGACGAGGACAAGGCTGGGAGATCACTCTGTCATGCTGATTGAGTTAGAATAACAGACTGGAAGCTTCAAAAGGAGGGTGGTGCTTGGAATCATTGTTCTTCCTCTGTCAACCATGGTTACCTGCAAGGAAACACATGCCGTCATCATTGCTTTGCACAAAAAGGGCTTCACAGGCAAGGATATTGCTGCCAGTAAGATTGCACCTAAATCAACCATTTATCAGATTATCAAGAATTTCAAGTAGAGTGGTTCAATTGTTGTGAAGAAGGCTTCAGGGTGCCCAAGAAAGTCTAGCAAGCGCCAGGACCGTCTCCTAAAGTTCGGGGCACCACCAGTACAGAGCTTGCTCAGGAATGGCAGCAGGCAGGTGTGAGTGCATCTGCACGCACAGTGAGGCGAAGACTTTTGGAGGATGGCCTGGTGTCAAAAAGGACAGCAAAGAAGCCACTTCTCTCCAGGAAAAACATCAGGGACAGACTGACATTCTGCAAAAGGTACAGGGATTGGACTGCTGAGGACTGGGGTAAAGTCATTTTCTATGATGAATCCCCTTTCCGATTGTTTGGGGCATCCGGAAAAAAGCTTGTCCGGAGAAGACAAGGTGAGCGCTACCATCAGTCCTGTGTCATGCCAACAGTAAAGCATCCTGAGACCATTCATGTGTGGGGTTGCTTCTCAGCCAAGGGAGTGGGCTCACTCACAATTTTGTCTAAGAACACAGCCATGAATAAAGAATGGCACCAACACATCCTCCGAGAGCAACTTCTCCCAACCATCCAGGAACAGTTTGGCGAACAATGCCTTTTCCAGCATGATGGAGCACCTTGCCATAAGGCAAAAGTGATAACTAAGTGGCTCGGGGAACAAAACATCAATATTTTGGGTCCATGGCCAGGAAACTCCCCAGACCTTAATCCCATTGAGAACTTGTGGTCAATCCTCAAGAGGTGGGTGGACAAACAAAAATCCACAGATTCTGACAAACTCCAAGCATTAATTATGCAAGAATGGGCTGCCCTCAGTCAGGATGTGGCCCAGAAGTTAATTGACAGCATGCCAGGGCGGATTGCAGAGGTCTTGAAAAAGAAGGGTCAACACTGCAAACATTGACTCTTGCATCAACTTCATGTAATTGTCAATAAAAGCCTTTGACACTTATGAAATGCTTGTAATTATACTTCAGTATTCCATAGTTACATCTGACAAAAATATCTAAAGACACTGAAGCAGCAAACTTTGTGGAAATTCATATTTGTGTCATTCTCAAAACTTTTGGCCACGACTGTAGAGTGAGTGAGAGAGCCTGATGACATATTGATGCTTAAAAGGTGACCTTTGGCCTAAGCTTGTTTGTTTATTATTATTATTTTTTTATATATCGTTACACACCAACCCAGCCTCTGCCCAGCCCCATGCCCCCAAGACCTATGCTGTACATGCAACACCCCTCCAAAACTACAAGTCTTCCTCTCTATTTCTCAGCTCCCTCTATCTGTCTTTCTTCGAACCGCACACAAGAAGGGATCCTTGCCACCAGTGCTTTATCACCAGATGTGTACAACTTCCTGTAGGTCATATCCGGCACTGTGATCAGCTCCTTCCCCCCTCTCTAACCAACATGTTGATTTGGTCGGTAGAGGTGGTTCCCAAAATGTTCCTCCCTCTGCCAGCTGGCTAGCTGCCCAACCTGCAACACAGTTACTCCCGGCTCCCGGTCCCATTGGAGACAGCTGTTAGTCGTCTGGATAAATCAATCAGACTCTGGGTGGGAGTCTCCTGACAGTGTGGAGTGCCGGGACGCTCAGCCATTATCAGACTACTACATTTCGGGAGGGATTTAGCTGGAAAGTCTGATTGATACATTATTGTTCTATTGAGGGGAAAAAGGGAGTAATGGGTTTCTATTTGCCCTTCTATGGGCTACACTCACTGGGCATGCAGAGCTGATTTGGCTGCAGGGTTAAACTTGGGCTTCAGTAGTGCAGGTTTCACTTCTTGTAGTGCAGGTTTCGCTTCTTAGCCTTTTGCTCTGCCAGCCTGTAGTTGTACACTTTGAAATTTCACTCGACGTCGTATTCTTTAAGTAAACCAACTACTCAGTTAGGAAAAATGAGAAATGTTACAGCACCCAGCCCAATGAACAATGATATGCTCCAACCCAGAGTGTTTAGACCCTGAGGGAAGTTGTCTGCCTTGCAAGGGGCCTGCTGAATGGCATGTATGTCACCATTATGTCACCATCCATTGGAATAAGAAGAGGTCTATCTTAACAATTAACTACCCACAATCATTTATCTTTGACAGTTTCTATAATAAAATAACTGTGCGTAAATAGAATTTACCCACTGATATAAGCCAGGTAGATTAATTGTTCAGCAGTCTTATGGTTTGGGGGTAGAAGCTGTTAAGGAGCCTTTTGGACCTAGACATGGCACTCAGGTACCGCTTGCTGTGCGGTAGCAGAGAGAACAGTCTATGACTTGAAAAATGTTTGGGCCTTCCTCTGACACCGCCTAGTATATAGGTCCTGGACGGCAGGAAGCTTGGCCCCAGTAAAGTACTGGGCTGTACGCACTACCATCTGTAGCGCCTTAAGGTCGGATGCCGAGCAGTTGCCATACCAGGCGGTGATGCAACCAGTCAGGATGTTCTCGATGGTGCAGCTGTAGAACCTTTTGAGGATCTGGGGACCCATGCCAAATCTTTTCAGTCTCCTGAGGGGAAAAAGGCATTGTCGTGCCCTCTTCACAACTTTCTTGGTGTGTTTGGACCATGATAGTTTGTTGGTGATGTGAACACCAAGGAACCCTGTCGATGTGAATGGGGACGTGTTCGGCCCTCCTTTTCCAGTAGGCAGGCAGCAGAGCTCTGTAGCGCTGACTCAGGGCCAAGGTGGACAAAGTGCCAGCCAGGCCTGCAGTCAGTCACAGTGAATCAGCAGCAGACTCTGACTGTTTGATCTGTGAATCAGCACAAAGCTAAGTGCCAGCCAGCCGCACTGTTGTTCAGCTGGCCTTCAATTACTCTAGCTGAGCTCTCTCTCTCTCTTCTCACTCACTCTGTCGGTATGTCTCTGTGTCTCTCCATGTCTTCATACACACAAGCATGGACACATGGATCAAGGTCCAGATAGAACAGCTTCACGTGCACATCCACAGCCCATATAATCTTTCCTTATCTCAATTTTAGGGACAGCGATACGCTACAGTTGAACAGGCACAAGCAAGTAGAAACATAAGGCCAACAGCCTGTCGTCATTGCAGAGACAATATGAGTGCTGACACACGAAGGCCGTATCTGGTTTCATATTCTAGCACATTTTAAACCTCTGTTGATGTCTTGCTAAATGTGATTGTAAAACTAATGGGACAAATATGGGACGGTAAAGACTTACTCTAGAGGCAAGCACTATAAACATAAAAATATGTACAGTATGGAATAGGCCTATGCTATTAAATCAGATGATAAAGCTATGACATTATTTAGGAACATGTAAATGGCGCATGAGTGATTCAGTGTGTAAAGTGGAACTGACCACTTCCCTAATCCTGCAACACTAGTCTCTGTAGACAGACGGGATTTCTCCTACGAACAAACCATTATTCTGGTTTAGGGTGCGGGTTTCCGAGACTACTGCAACACCACAGTTAGTTAACGGGTAATAGCCATTGACACCACATGTAGCCTATGTGCCATACTGCCTAATCCTGTATAACACTGTGAATGCAGTTTTGAGTTTTTTTTTACCTTGATTTCTTACCAGAAACAGTCAACATTTAATGGAAAACGGACAGGGGAGCGGGAGCAGGCGTGACAATTCCAGTCAATTCAGGAAGTACTGGAATTTAAATGGAATTCATCCCAACCCTGTTTCTTTTTATATATATATATATATATATATACTGTTTTTTTTTAAGAAACAGGGTCGGGATGAATTCCATTTAAATTCCAGTATATATAGCACCAGTCAAAAGTTTGGACACACCTACTCATTCAAGGGTTTTTCCTTATTTTTACTATATTCTACACTGCACACTCTTGGCATTCTCTCAACCAGCTTCACCTGGAATGCTTTTCGAACAATCTTGAACGAGTTCCCACATACGCTGAGCACTTGTTGGTTGCTTTTCCTTCACTCTGCGGTCCAACTCATCCCAAACCATCTCAATTGGGTTGAGGTCGGGTGATTGTGGAGGCCAGATCATCTGATGCAGCACTCCATCACTCTCCTTCTTGGTCAAATAACCCTTACACAGCCTGGAGATGTGTTAGGTCATTGTCCTGTTGAAAAACAAATGATAGTCCCACTGTGCAAACCAGATGGGATGGCGTATCGCTGCAGAATGCTGTGGTAGCCATGCTGGTTAAGTGTGCCTTGAATTTTAAATAAATCACAGTGTCACCAGCAAAGCACCCCCTCACCATCACACCTCCTCCTCCATGCTTCACGGTGGGAACCACACATGCGGAGATCATCCGTTCACCTACTCTGCGTCTCACAAAGACACGGCGGTTGGAACCAAAAATCTCATATTTGGACAGATTTCCACCGGTCTAATGTCCATTGCTCGTGTTTCTTGGCCCAAGCAAGTCTCTTCTTATTGGTGTCCTTTAGTAGTGGTTTCTTTGCAGCAATTCAACCATGAAGGCCAGATTCACGCAGTCTCCTCTGAACAGTTGATGCTGAGATGTGTCTGTTACTTGAACTCTGTGAGGTGCAACCTGAGGTGCAGATAATTGTTGAGGCTGGAAACTCTAATGAACTTATCCACTGCAACTGAGGTAACTCTGGGGTCTTCCTTTCCTGTGGCAGTCCTCATGAGAGCCAGTTCCATCATAGGGCTTGATGGTTTTTGCAACTGCACTTGAAGAAACTTTCAAAGCTATTTACATTTTCCGCATTGACTGACCTTCATGTCTTAAAGTGATGATGGACTCTCATTTCTCTTTGCTTATTTGAACTGTTCTTGCCATTATGTGGACTTGGTCTTTTACCAAATAGGGCTATCTTCAGTATACAACCCCTATCTTGTCACAACACAACTGATCGGCTCAAACGCATTAAGAAAATAAATTCCACAAATAAATTCCGCTTGATAATTCAAATGCATTCCAAGTGACTACCTCATGAAGCTGGTTGAGAGAATGCCAATAGTGTGCAAAGCTGTCATCAAGGCAAAGGGTGGCTACTTCAAAGAATCTCAAATTTGAAATAACACATATGGAATCATGTAGTAACCAAAGAGGTGTTTAACAAATCAAAATATATTTGAGATTTGTTTTAGGGGCTGGATCAGCTTTAATATTGCAGATATATTGTGGCTCAATCAATGTAATTTTCTGCATGATTTCCAATCCCCAATATATTTTGTATATATTTTCCTTCATTATTTTCCCCTAACCCTACTACTCCTCCCCTAATTGGAGGAAATTAACGGACAATAACACTTACGCTTCTACTTCCAGCTTATACAGTGCTTTCAGAAAGTATTCAGACCCCTTGACTTTTTCCACATTGTGTTGTGTTACAGCCTTATTCTAAAATTGATTAAATTAATGTTTTTCCTCATAAATCTACACACAATACCCCATAATTACAAAGCAAAAACAGGTTTTTAGTATGTTCGGCAAATTTATAAAAAATTGAAAACTGAAATACCTTATTTACATAAGAATTCAGACCCTTTGCTATGAGACTCGAAATTGAGATCAGGTGCATCCTGTTTCCACTGATCATCCTTGAGGTGTTTCTATAACTTCATCATCAGTGTACAATGACACCTTTCTTTTTAATCCCTGGATTTCTTGCCCCTTGATATTATTGCTGGATCTGATTTTAATAGCTAACATTTCCACAATAAATAATAGTGAACAACCTTGTTTTACTCCTCTTGACAGTTTAATACTTTCTGAGAAGTAGCCATTATTACTATTTTACACCTAGGGTTACTACATATAACTTTAACCCATTGTATAAGAGATTCTCCAAAATTGAAATATTCCAGGCATTTAAATATAAACTCCAGTCGTACTTTATCAAAAGCCTTTTCAAAGTCAGCTATGAATACCAGGCCTGGTTTCCCAGATGTTTCATATTGTTCTATTGTTTCCAGTACTTGTATTATATTATCTCCAATGTATCGTCCATGTAAAAAAACTGTCTGATTAGGATGAATAATATCTGACAATACCTTTTTAATTCTATGAGCTATGCATTTTGCTAGAATTTTTGCATCACCACATTGAAGTGTAAGTGGCCTCCAATTTTTTTTTTATAAACTGGATCTTTATATTTACCACTTGGGTCCTGTTTCAGTAATAATGAAATCAGACCTTCTTGTTGAGTATCTGATAATATACCATGTTTATAGGAGTGGTTAAAACATGGTCCTCTGAGTACATACTTTTTTTTTATATAGTGGAGATGGAGGAGACTGAAACAAAAACATATGCTTAAAGTACTTTGCCCCCTCTTTCAAAATATTGTTTGGTGAATCATGGGTAACAAGTTTCAGTAAACTATTTTTGGTAGCATTTCTATGTTGAATATTGAAAAATAATTTGGTGCATTTCCCCCCATAGTTAATCTATTTTTATAATATAGTACACTTTATCTTTCTTGAACAAGTTCATCCATTTATTTTAGTTTTTCCTCTAATGTATTCTGTGCCTCTATAGTACAGTTTTTATTGCTATCTATCTGTACTGTAAATCCCTCTATTTCCTATGTAATATGAATTATTTTGAGTATTGAATTGCATGGCCTCTAAAGGCACATTTAAGGGGATCTGCTGTCATAAGTTGTCATCCAATAGGCTTTGATAAAATGCCCAATATCCTTGCCCACGTGGACATTCTATAAGAGTAATGTATAGGGTGTTTCTTACCCTCTATTGAACAACACACTCTCGCACACATAGCCTAGCCTTCACTCCTTATCAACGACACGGGTATGTGTGTGCTCAAGGTTGGCCATAAACCTATATGACTGTTCAAGATTTCATGGCTCATCATTTTTAAGTGCTCCTACTGTAAGGGATAAAAACCAATATTCACTCAAATTAAATTATTAATAACCCCTAGCTCTTTTTAGGATGGAATATAAAATGAATTCACCCTCATACAAATATTACTACATGCATTTGACATTTATTAAATCCAATTAAATAGTTGCATTATCTTAGCCAAGCAATAAAATAGTCGTGTTGTTAATTAATGTGGCCTGACTTCTTTCCTCAAGCTAGGTAGACGGATCCGTTGCGCTCGTGCTCATCGGAGCATTCACCGGCGCATCCACTTGTTGACCTGGGTTCACAACAGAGTTCAGGGTTACTCTACGCTATTTAAAGAGGGAGGCAACATGGCACACGGTTTAGTCAAACGGGAATCGGTCGAGAGTGAGATGCATAAATCCCAAGACCAAAGTAAGATCTTTGTTTACACGAAGAAGAGGGGGTATGACGTTACACGTAACCCCTACCTGAACAAGGTAACCACAACAAGTGCTTTTTTGTGTGTACTTTGTACGTTTCTTTTTCTAAACGAAGTGTTAGCTTTAGCCTACGTGTTTAGGAGTATCAGCTTCTGAGCAGGCTAGATTTAGATTTAAAGGAGCCCAATGCCCCTCGGAGCGGGTTTACATGAAGTTGTTCCACTCTCGCCTTTGCGTTTTTTTTCTTCAGTAGCCCTTAGTTACAAGAAATGACGCGAAAGCCCATCCTCCCGCGTAATACCTATTACACGAGTTCAGGTTTTCAAATATGAAACGACAGCCAGCCCACTGTCAGCCTTCTGTGGGTGATTGAGACGTGTGCGTTTTAAGATTAACGCGCGAGCAATATCTTCTTTTCATTTGGTGAGTGGAACAACTCAAGTCGGTCGGCTGCTAACCTTCGCAGTTGCATGAGTGGAATGAAGCGAGGGAAGCACAGGTCCCCTCTCGACTTGCTTGTCAGACTTCGAAAACGCTTCCAGTTTTTGTCACAGGCTGCCACTTTGGGAACATGTTTTCAAAATAGCACAGAGTGGCATTGAGCCAAAATGTCAGGAGGTAGCTTTGCTAGGCTGCAAAGCGTAGTCATTGTGTCAGTCTGATTTTGGTAACCGAGGGAGCTTTCGAGTGTTTTCTCGGTCGCACGAGCCGGCTCGTGAGGCTACACGTTGTTGGTCGACGTGGGGGAGAGTGACAGCTTACTATCCCTGTCCATGGTCCTGATCAGGTCATCACCATTACAATTCCTATTATATATTACTTACACATTTGCAGAACTTACTATATGTTACGAATTTGTTAAATGTATGATATGTTACAAATTCTAGCTAGCTGGCTAATGTTAGCTAGGCTAGGGGTTAGGGTTAAGTTTAGCAGTTAGGTTAAAGGGGAAGGGTTAGCTAACATGCTAAGTAGTTGCTAAGTCGTTGCCAAGTAGCTAACAAGTGAACAGTTGCTAATTAGCTAAAATGCTAAATGTTGGCCGTGATGGGATTCAAACTCACAACCTTTGGGTTGCTAGACGTTGGCATTATACGGCAGACCAACCACCCAACTTTCGTTTTAGCCTTAGTTAACCATCTGTCTTATGTAACCATAGCAAACATAACATACAGTATCATACTAATTTGAGTGTCACCAATATACATTTACTATGTTACTTCTAGTCCGAGACCAGGCTGATTTGGGCATGTGTCATACAGTATGTTTCCTTTGATGCTGTAAAAGAGAAGAAGGAGGACTTGTGAGCTTTAGTTGAGTACTTGCCTTTCAACTGCTAATTGGGATACTAATCTTGTATTTAAGCTAACACAATACATGTAAATATTAGAGTGTTATTTCATTTCAATAGATGACATTTTAGGAATTAGGTAAGAAAAAAATGTAATGACCCCTGCTATATTCCCCACCTTTGGTCTCAAATTTTCTCTCTGATTGCCTTGAAGCACAGCATGACGCCATTCAGCAGGGGAAGTCTTTGGGTAAAAGCTCTCACTTATCTGATAAAGAGTGGCATTTATTACTGTTGAAATGGCTGTCAGGGTCCTTGGCCCTACCTAGCTGCTGATAAGTCAGTCAGTGCAGTTCAAACATCCTGTTTCCTGGAGGGGGGCCAAAGGCCCCACTGCTTACACTGAGCCCAGTTTGTCAGGAAGGTTAATGAGTCCAGTCCTCTAAGACCAGCTCTCACACAAGGAGTGCATGCACAGGTGTTTGTGAGCGTGCATGCATGTGTGTAATATGATGGAAAATTAGGTTGCGTTTTTCTATTCATGTGCCCTACCACATGGTTTTGAGTGACGTCTTTTTTTACACAGTGAATGTGGCTGGCTGCTGTTGGAGTATGGTTAGGCTTTGCTTTGTGTTGTACAGTTCCATACCTCCGTTTATTGTTAATCCAATAAGAAATAGGCTGCCCTTGACAAAACCCTTGTGATTTTGGTCACTGGGAGCACTGAATCTGCCTCTAATCCCCAATCATTGATAGACTAAAAGCTTTAGCCAGGTTCTTGCTTCTGCTGTTTTGACTCAAATTGGTCATGTCAGCTCTGAACCCTGTTTAAATTGTTTGTTTACATCTAGTAAACTGGTTGTTTACATTAAATAAAAATTTGATTCACTTAGCAGACGCTCTTATCCAGAGCGACCTACAGGAGCAATTAGGGTTAAGTGCCTTGCTCAAGGGCACATCGACAGATCTTTCATCTAGTCGGCTCAGGGATTCGAGCCAGCAACCTTTCAGTTATGCTCTTACCAGCTAGGCTACCTGCCGCACATCCCAGTTTGTACCCCAGTGGTTTGAATAGACCGTCTTTACAAGAGAATCTGTAGAGGTCTTAGAGGCTCTCAGATTGGACAACTAGGCCGTTAGTGTATGGTGAAACTTGATTTGTCTACTGATTGTGTTTAGTGTATCCCAAATGGTCTTTCATTTGTGATTGGGCCTCTTTGGTAAGAAAATGTGCACTCCAATGCAAGCTTGAATTTGAAATTGCAGTTGGACAGTGAATTTGACAAGTTGATTGGTCAGACAAACACATTGAATTTGATTCTGGAATGGCATTGAATGTTGAAATGCACAACTTCTCAAGCATGCTTCACTAGGTGAAAACCACAAAGACACTTGTCAGCACAACAATTTTTTATTTGGGTGGTCATATTGGATTTGGTCACATGGACTAGGCTATGAGCTATCTGAGACCCTGGCTGGTCTATCCATTATATTTCTATGCTCATCTCTCTCTGTGTATGAAGAGTGAATGTTACGAGACCCACAGTCCTTCATGTTTTATGGTGAGGCTTTTCATGTTACTTCTATGTCTCCCATCGTAATGAGCTAGCTAGAGCATGTGTTGTTTTGGAGAAGACTGGGGGTTTAATGAGATTAATTAAGAGAAACTGCTTTCATTTGGGAGTCATTGGAGACTGAGTGCAGCACCCTATTTATTTAACTCCTTCTGTAGTAAACGTGCTTCGTTTGGAAAACGTTAAGTTAGGCCTAATTCACCAAAAGACTGTCAGGACCAAAGTACAGGCTTAATAGTCAGTGTGAGTAAAAACATTGGCAGGTCTATTTGCATCAGTCAAAGAAGGGTACAATGGGTTTCTCTTTGTTAATTGATAATAACCTAGATTTAAAAGAGATTGGCTATATGAATAGGCTTAGGCTACTTGCTTTTACAGTTTTCACCAATTGTTTACACACGTTTGCTGAATCTTTGGGCCATTTTCCCAAAACGCTAAACACAAAACCACAAACACAAAATGCAAAACTCTACAAATCTCTAGTAAAAGCAAACACTGCATTATCTCTTTCCAAAATGTTTGTTTGCATCAAAATGACAGGCACACGTCATATGAATAGATCTGTCTACCAACCAACAACACACTGATGTGCTCAACACAAAACTCTACTATGAGTATCCCATCAGTAGGTTTATGCCTTTTGCATGTTCAGTGTTACACTGTAGCCGGTTGTAAAAGACTATTACAGTAATGTATACCTTCTCAAATATACATAAATAAATACACACAAATGCAATACAGTAACAAAAACATATTTCCAAAATGCAGTATTTTTGAACACTTGTGTTTTGTATGTAACACTTTCCATACCCAACAGGAGAAAACCAGGAAAAACATTCAGTAAGATAAAGGGTTTTCTGTACAAACAAAAAATGAAAGTGTCTCGTTCTTTCAGAACTCTAAACACAAAAACGCATGCAAAATGTAAGAAAAAAGATATTAGGCTACATCCTGCCTCCTATTTTGGTCTGGCCACAGCACCTCATCTACATCCCAAGCCATGTTCTCTCTGGCTAAACAGCGGGGAAAGAATCTTCTGGAGTGACGGATCCAGCCGCCGAAAGGCCCCACATCAACTTCACCACATGCATCCTCCATTGCCTGGAAAGGAGGCATGCATGCGAGGGGAAACTCGAGAAAAAAAACTTGTCAATTGGGTTTAGGAACGGGGAATATGGTGGGAGGTATAGAACAATAAATTGTGGGTGGTCGATGAACCAGTTGCGGACCAGAGCAGCCCGGTGGAAACTCACGTTGTCTCAGATGACAATAAACCTGGGCTGCTCTGGTCCACCCCTCTGCTCGGCTGGAATGAGGATGCCATGTAGTGTGTCCAGGAATGTGATGAGAAGGGCGGTGTTGTAGGGACCAAGGTTGGCATGGTGATGTAGGACGCCTTGCTGGCTAACGTCTGCGCACATGATGATATTCCCTCCATGCTGTCCAGAGACATTCACAATGGCACGGTGGCCAATAACGTTCCGTCCCCTTCTTTTGGCCAGGTTGAAGCCAGCCTCATCAATGTAAATATAAAGATGCTGAATTGCAGCGGCATCCAGCTCCAAGACTCTCTGAAACAGACAAGACAATATGTGACATAGACCTAGAGCAGTCAATATGGTGAGGCACAATACACTGGATTACAGTACTGTAATGTGTCTATACAGTGCTGATATGATAGTAAATGCACAGTATAGTACTTTCTTGCACATATTCATAGCACTGTTCTTTAACCCTCTCTGAGTTTCGCTCAAATGGCACCATGTAGACCTGTTTCATCCGGAATCGGTTGCGCTGTAATACACGGTCCAATGTAGACAAGCCCACTTGGTGAATGTTATTGAATATTGTGTTGTCTGCAATTATGTGGTTCTGTATTTCTCGTAGTCTAATGGTATTGTTTGCCACCACCATGTTCACAATAGTTCTGGTGTGAACAGCCGGTGTCTTCCACCATGGCCTGGCCATCTCTCAGTTCTGTAGAAGATCCACAAATAAGATATTATTGGTTACAGTAAGCTAAAATAATCAATTTTCTTTCAATATGAAACGACATTACTGTAACATTGGCCAACAATCACTGAGTAACATAGGCCTACTGATATGTCAGACTGCAGTATACTACAGTATACATACATAAAGAGCGTAGTGTAGATGGTAGGTAACTTACCGGTTCTCATTTCTGAATGTACGGATGATAGATGCAACCGTGTAGCTGCTCAGGTTGGGCTGAACTCTCTGCCCAGCCTCCCTCGTACTCAATCCATGGTTGAGCACATGGTGAACCAATGTGGCTCTGATCTCATCTGAGACAACTGTCCTTCCTGGTCCTCGTCCTCCTCTCACTCCTTCACCTCTAGCTCTTGCTTCACCATTGACTTCCATTTTCCTCCAAAACAGGAGAGCTCATCTGTGGCCTTTTATAGTGCTAAAGCTTTGATTTCTAAGTGAACAATTCTGCAACTAGTGTTTACACCTGTGAGGAGTGGGTGTTGCCAATTGGTGTTTAGAACTTGGCATTGTGATTGGCATTGCTTTCCAAAGGGGCTAAAGAGATTTTAATTTTGAATATTGTGCCTAATATAGAGAACTGTGTGTAGTGTTGCAAAAAGTGTGATATAGAATTTAAAACTGAGTGTAAAGCAGGACTTGCAATTTTGCAGACTTGGTATAGGGAGTTGGTACATGAGTTTCAGGTTTCGGTGATTGCGTTTCAAGATCCAATTTTAGTGTGTATAAACAATTGGGAAAAACTAAATAACGTTTCGTTTTATATAAGTAGGGCTAAACAACAATTATTTTTGACCACCAGTAGTCGATGAAGCATAAGCACTGTGTGCAAAGACACTGAGATTGCCTTCTTGAATGCACCAGCTTTGGTTTGCTGTGATCTACCTGATACCCTCATAAGTCAGGTCGAAACAGACCTAGGCACACACACTTAAACACACAAGCGCACAGGTAAGACTAGCGTTTTCTCATCTGAGGAGAAAAAGGCTTTTTATGCAGTGGAGTGAACCATTCACTGTCGACCTTGTCCATGAACCACAGGAGGAAATTAGAGGAGAAGGTAAGAAATGACTGCTAAAGCATGTTCTGCTTCTCAACAACAGGCAGCCTTCTGTGGGCCCAGCAGTGGGACATTGTTGCCCTCTCCTGGGTTCAGCACACCCTGGGGATATGTGTTTACCTCCCTCACCTGATCCATTTCAGCCTCAGACAGGAGCCAGTGAGAGGGACAACACACTAATTAATGCTAAGGGACGGGGGTTGCTAAAAGCGGCGTGTCCTCACATCTGCAAGAGTCAATTTCGTTTTCATCCCCCTCCACTCACTCTCCCTTCACCTCGTACCCCTCCTTTCTCGCCTAACACTCACTCCGCCTCTGAAAAGGTGGAACAGGATATTATAGGTGTGTTTTCTGTGTGCACACCACGCAATAAAGAAACAAAGTGGGGAGCGAGGCAGAGAAAGGGGTCTCTGTGGGGCGGAAGAGAGAGCTGGCTGGACTCCACAGACGTCCTCTGTCTCTGGGTTGATCAGGTATTAATGAGCAGCCTGTGTGAATCTCAGGCTCCCAGGCCACACTGCAGCCCTCTGACGCTTGCTGGGCCGGCCGGCCTGCCACGAAACGCTGGCATGAAAAACAAGAAGGGAAACACGCTCTCTGAGCGCCCTATCAGGGATGGTGTTTCACCTCAAACACAGAGGTAGTGGAGCGCAGGTGATTCAACAGATGCCCATTCAGTGTGTCTTTGTGTGCTAACTAAGCTAACCCTGTGCTGAGTGTGGTCTCGGTATGGATGGACACTTTGCCCTTACCATTCATTAGAGGGTCAGGGTGGCATCAATGACCTTGACCTGGGACAGTCCTCTGACATCTCTGGATGTTAAGGAATATGGCTCGTCTCAGAAGACCCTTATGATGCACAAACGATTTTCAGCTGTTCGTCACGGATTGGTATTCAATTTCACCAAAATAGTGTGGAATGGTGCAGAGTTCAGTCTGGCATCAACTTTCAACTCTCCAGAAAATGGAGATCCCTTGATTAAGAAGTAATATGCAGTTTATCGAGCTTTAAATAGCTGGTGTTATGTAACATTTCAGCCCAAAATACAAATTGAGTTGAAGATCCAGAACAGAAATTGGATGCCCCATTTGTAACCACAGGCTCCACATGACATCGCAGATGGCCCATCAGACAACAGACGCCCATTAATCTGTGTTCTTGGCTTAGTGAAAACTCTGTGGAACAACACTGTATCTGATTGGATGACGAGGATGTGCTGGAATGCCAACTGGCTGACCCTGGCAATGGAGCTGGGTTATCATAACCCTCTGTCTCTAACAAATGGAAGTCATCATTAACCTGAATGAATCTGAATTCAACCGTTCTTTGGCTGCTACACTCATTGGTTTTCCATCCCTATAGTTAGCTTTTTCACAAGCCTTGCATTTTCCTCTCACCGAGTGTAGAATAAATACATTTAGAAACAAACATATCTGTAATGGAAACATTTCTAATGCTGTAACTTTGGCTTTTGGAGCACTCTTCATGGGTTGCTGGTTGGAAGACCAACCAGTGATAGAGAGGGACTGGTTTTGTGTGAATCCCAATTTATTTAATGTATTTTATTTAACCTTTATTTAACTAGGCAAGTCAGATAAGAACAAATTATTTTTTACAATGACTGCCTACCCTGGCCAAACCCTAACCTAACGACGCTGGGGCAATTGTGCTCTGCCCTGTGGGATGTGCTCCAGTCTGGGCTGTAATACTTGGACCAAGTTATAACACAATGTTGTCCTAATTGGAAAAAGGCACCATTGGATGCTTGTGGGAGTTTGGGGCCTAGCCTTGACTTGTTCACCTACAGAATGAGCGTGTCTCTCCAAATATTTTGTAATGTTGGGTAACTATTGATGGAAGGTCACAAGTTCACAACTCTATGTGGGGGCCTTGTGTAGCCATGGCCGATGTGAATAATGTGTACACTGTCCTCTAAAGACATAGGACCTTCTATTATGAGTAGTACAGAAACCTTTTTTTTATGGCCAATGTGAGATGCAGGCGGGTGTTAGCTGGCAAGACGCTTTCATGACACTGTTCAACTGATGAGTGGCTATGGGACAAAGAGTGCTCTGTTCTTGCTCTATCACAGGTTAGATGGTCCTGTAAATCTCCCTCGCTGGGCGGCCCCTAGAACTCCCAGGACTGTGTGTGTGATGTCACAGGTCTCCCAGGTGTGGCCAGGTGTCTCCAGGTGTGGCGGTGCGACCGCACGCATCGCCGGCCGCCAGACATTCCACTGATGGACTGGAGTGGAGCGGCCAGACGGGAAAAGTGCAAGCCTGTTCCCCTCCAATAACTCAACCTCGGTGGCACCTGCCAAGCAGCCTCATTTTACCCTGTCACACACACACACATACACACTCATACACATACACTCACACACATACACACTCATACACATACACTCACACACAAGATCTCCATCTGCCTGTTCATTCTGGCCTTTTTTTTCTTTGGGACAGACCCGTCTAAATCCCCTAACCTGCTGGTTCGTTGAGGCTTTGTGTTTTCTCTAAGACATTTTCTTTCAGGTCTGGACAATGGACAAGCCATTAGACTGGTCCCAGACACATAGAGGGAGACAGTGATGGACTCATAGCCTGACTATAAAGCATGGCTCAAACCTCCCATCCCACCCATCTGTTGCTCTTGTCACTCCCTTGTTTCCTCAATACAGCTTTTGTTTGTTGTTTGAAAGGGAAAGTCTTGGAAAGTCCTGATATCAATATGGGTCAAGAGATGGAGAACCAAGGGAATAACCAAAAGAACAGACCTAATGCTATTAAGATGAGGACTAGGCCAATCCCAGTGAGGCTAGTCAGTGGATTTGAAATTTGGAATGACCGATTGCTTATTGTATCATAAAAGATGTTGTATGAGGACATTGTCTGATAAACAGGTTGAGGGTCTGGTTTTGGCACGATTCCCAAAGGACTTTGAATATGACCAAACGTTAATGACTGAAAGTCAACCTGGTCAATGGGCCTCCATATCCACTTTCTAGGATACAGTGGAGAAACAATCCAGCCTGCACAGGCAGCAGCACAAGATCGCCACCAAGCACATCACTGGGAACTGGAAGGCTGTCACAGGGAAAGTTATGTGATTGTTGAAGACCAACACTCTATCCCCCTGAGCCACTGGCAATGGAGTTATGTTATGGGGTTAAATGCTTCATTCTTTTTCTCCTTTGTGTTTTTTGTAAAGATTCATTCAGTGCACCGGTTGCGATGTACAGTGGTTTGTCCTTTAAAAGTTGCAGCGTACTTACTGCAGCACAGCTTGAATGGTGCTGCAGAATTCTATGGCACGTTATTTAAGTGTCAGCCATTGTAAACATTAAAGCTAGTTAGTGCTAGTTTGACAACCAGAGGACATCTTTGAGAAGCATTTGGTAGCCTTCAATAGTGGCTGTACTAGAGAATTTAGAAAATTTTTGTGTGAATGTAGTATATGGGACTGATTTTAAGAAATTTTGCTTAATTAATTTGATTAATATTATCGTGTTTCTATTCCAAGGAAAACGAAAAACCCTCTGGGTTTCCGTTAGGATGGAATGGAAAATATGGCGCTGTATAATGTGACAGTTGGGAGAAGGCTACAGTACTGGGCTATTTAGGTAAAGAATCCCCATGTCGTGCGGGAACGCGGGAGACCGGGGTTCAATTCCCCGACAGGGAGGAAGGAGTAGCCTGTCCTTGTAAATAAGAATTTGTTCTTAACTGACTTGCCTAGTTAAATAAAGGTTACACTAAGAGCATAACATTTCTACACCCTAATTGTAGTCTAACCAATACCCAAACGGAGATTCAGTGAAAATAAAAATCTCTTTGATTTATCAAGACCAGTTCCCATGCTTGTCTCAGAGCAGTGTGAAACGGTGCTAAAATAGCTAAAATTAGGCTATTGCTTCTAACTTCAATATGCTCTTTAAATAAATAAGACCTACACCACTTTTAACAGCACATTACTCAACACTAGTGAGACTCATGTCGCCTATGGTAGGCCTACAGTATATCGGAAAATATTTTTGTTCAATGACGTGACTGCCAGGATAACCTAAACATTTCTTTATTAATGACTTTCAGAAAGAATGTTGGTACTTATTGATTTTGATCCAAAGCCATGAATGTGAGTCACCAATGCATCAGCTGTCGCCCGTATCTCTCAGATAATGTTTCTCTTTCTGTTGGTCTGCCTTCAATGACTCGATCTCGGTCTTCAAAGTTTGAATCTGATCCATGTGCACCTTCATCAGATGAGCAGAATGGTACCGCCCTGAGCCCCCATCGATTACAGTGGCCTATGATAAAACGGTAGATCAATTAAGAATTAAAAGTAACTCCAATGCACATGCTGCGTACACATTTTAGGAATCTATCAAAACGAACCGCTTTCTTGGCAACTAATGCGTTTTTTTCGGTGTGCCCGTTGTCCAGGCCTTTGTCCACTGATCTCCACGGATGGTTGTTGGCATGGTTGTATGCTCAGCAAAAAACACATTCACTTTTTTAGTACACAATGATTTATATATATTTTTTATTTAACCTTCATTTAATTATCGATTTTATTACCTACACATTGAAAGGCTATATACATGTTTTCAAAAGACAGGGAGTTTTTACAAGGATTAAATGTCAGGAATTGTGAAAAACGGAGTTTAAATGTACAGTTGAAGTCGAAAGTTTACATACACCTTAGCCAAATACATTTAAACTCCTTTTTTCACAATTCCTGACATTTAATCAATGTAAAAATTCCCTGTCTTAGGTCAGTTATGATCACCACTTTATTTTAAGAATGTGAAATGTCATAATAATATTAGAGAGAGTGATTTATTTCAGCTTTTATTTCTTTCATCACATTCCCAGTGGGTCAGAAGTTTACATACACTCAATTAGTATTTGGTATCATTTCCTTTAAAATTGTTTAACTTGGGTCAAACGTTTCGGGTAGCCTTCCACAAGCTTCCAACAATAAGTTGGGTGAATTTTGGCCCATTCCTCCTGACAGAGCTGGTGTAACTGAGTCCGGTTTGTAGGTCTCCTTGCTCGCACACGCTTTTTCAGTTCTGCCCACAAATTTTCTATAGGATTGAGGTCAGGGCTTTGTGATGGCCACTCCAATACCTTGACTTTGTTGTTCTTAAGCCATTTTGCCACAACTTTGGAAGTATGCTTGGGGTCATTGTCCATTTGTAAGACCCATTTGTGACCAAGCTTTAACTTCCTGACTGATGTCTTGAGATGTTGCTTCAATATATCCACATAATTTTCCTTCCTCATGATGCCATCTATTTTGTGAAGTGCACCAGTCCCTCCTGCAGCAAAGCACCCCTACAACATGATGCTGCCACCCCTGTTCTTCACGGTTGGGATGGTGTTCTTCGGCTTGCAAGCCTCCCCCTTTTTCCTCCAAACATAATGATGGTCATTATGGCCAAATAGTTATATTTTTGTTTCATCAGACCAGAGGACATTTCTCCAAAAAGTATGATCTTTGTCCCCATGTGCAGTTGCAAACCGTAGTCTGGCTTTTTTATGGCGGTTTTGGAGCAGTGGCTTCTTCCTCGCTGAGCGGCCTTTCAGGTTATGTTGATATAGGACTCGTTTTACTTTGGATATAGATACTTTTGTATCTGTTTCCTCCAGCATCTCCACAAGGTCCTTTGCTGTTGTTCTGGGATTGATTTGCACTTTTCGCACCAAAGTACGTTCATCTCTAGGAGACAGAACGCGTCTCCTTCCAGAGCGGTATAACGGCTGCGTGGTCCCATGGTGTTTATACTTGCGTACTATTGTTTGTACAGATGAACGTGGTACCTTCAGGCGTTTGGAAATTGCTCCCAAGGATGAACCAGACTTGTGGAGGTCTACAATTTTTTTTCTGAGGTCTTGGCTGATTTCTTTTGATTTTCCCATGATGTCAAGCAAAGAGGCACTGCGTTTGAAGGTAGGCCTTGAAATACATCCACAGGTTCACCTCCAATTGACTCAAATGACATAATTTAAAGCCATGACATAATTTTCTGGAATCTTCCAAGTTGTTTAAAGGCTCAGTCAACTTGGTGTATGTAAACTTCTGACCCACTGGAATTGTGATACAGTGAATTATAAGTGAAATAATCTGTCTGTAAACAATTGTTGGAAAAATTACTTGTGTCATGCACAAAGTAGATGTCCTAACTGATTTGCCAAAACTATAGTTTGTTAATAAGAAGTTTGTGGATGTCAGAAGGCTTGGTGTAGTAGTGCAAAAGAGTCAGCGCAGGACAGCAGAGATGAGCAACACAACGTAATTTACAAAGTAGTAGCAAATACCAAGCCCACCAAATGGACTGACATAAATTGTAACAATAACGCACAACAAACATGGGGAAAACAGAGGGTTAAATAATTAACATGTAATTGGGGAATTGAAACCAGGTGTGTATAAAACAAAGACAAAACAAATGAAAAGTGGATCGGCGATGGCTAGAAGGCCAGCGACGTTGACCGCCGAACGCCGCCCGAACAAGGAGAGGGACCGACTTCGGCGGAAGTCGTGACAGTGGAGTGGTTGAAAAATGAGTTTTAATGACTCCAACCTAAGTGTATGTAAACTTCTGACTTCAACTGTATGTTTTATATAAATCTAAATTATTATTATTATTATAATAATAATTATAATCGCTTTGTTTAAAAAAATAACAATATTTTGGAGATTTTGTTTTCAAATAACGTAAAATGAGCGGGAAAATAGCCATTCTTGAACATTGGGTGAGACATTGTTAGTAATTTGTAAATAAAGCCAGTATGTTATTTAGAATGATTTATTTCTGTTTTTAGAGGGAGAGAAACCAAAAACCTGCAATCATCTCATGGGTCTCCCAGTTGAGGCCTGCACGGGTATTGAACTGTAGCAACACAGCTTGCACTGCGATTCAGTGTCTTAGACCGCTGCGCCATTCAGGCACTGTACAATGTGACTGGTCGGGAGTAGGCTACAGTACTACAGAGACACAGTAGCACCGTGGGACCCAAAAGCATAATCGGTGCTCTAACTCCCCCTTGCGCTGGTCTGGAGCAATGAAGTAGTGACTCAGGGTACCGTACTAAACCACAAATTACCTCTAAGTCCCGCTGCATAATCTCAAAACTTTTAGTGGGGCAACCACTGTAGGTGGACCTTGTCTTGTGGATGGAAGAGATTATGGGAAATCATAAAAGGCAGTGGGGACACAGGACAACCATTTTAGTGCCTCCCTTTCATATGTTTCATGTTCACAACACACAATGTCCATTGATGGTGAACCTATGCCATGCATCCTATTCTAACTGGAATCCCATTCACACTGCCTATCCCAAGGCTATACTCCAGCATGGTGTAGGCCTAGAGATGGCTGCCATTTAACACATGGCCAAAGCATTTCAATTCTGATGATTGTACAACTGGAAATAAATCAGCCCACCTGATTTATTCAGTGCTGTGGTGTTATTTTGAGTTTAACAAGAATTTACTTTAGCTGCATTTTCTTATTACTTGGAACAGAACGGAAGCCAGATTGATTAGGGATTTTCCAGAGAATTTAGACTGAGAAGAGCAATTTAGTAGCAAACAGACTTAGACAGATACGTTTCTTCCTCATATCTAGCCTACCTTAAAACGTTTCTGTAACCTACTTTATGCTTAGAGGCTATACAGAAATGCTACATCTGGGGGAGCTCCTGAGCCAAAAGGTGTACACTAAAATGGACAGACATATTGCTCAGAAATGACCTAATGACCCTTGATGTACAGCTTCTTTAATATGGATTTAGCTGCATTCTGGGTGTAGGCTCGGTTCAACTGTCACAAGGGAACACCATGTTGAATGTGACAGAAGGATTTTAATGCCTTGTGACAGCGCTGCCTGTTTGCATAAATACAGTTGAAGTCGGAAGTTTACATACACTTAGGTTGGAGTCATTAAAACTAGGGCCAAGATTCACACAACTTATTGTGGGAAGCTTGTGGAAGGCTACCCAAAACATTTGACCCAAGTTAAACAATTTAGTGTATGTAAACTTCCGACCCACTGGGAATGTGATGAAAGAAATAAAAGCTGAAATGAATCATTCTCTCTGCTATTATTCGGACATTTCATATTCTTAAAATAAAGTGGTGATCCTAACTGACCTAAGACTGTGCATTTTTACATTGATTAAATGTCAGGAATTGTGAAATACGGAGTTTAAATGTATTTGGCGGTGTATGTAAACTTCCGACATCAACTGTACTTGTGCTTAGCGCTGTCCATCAGACGTGCCATATCAACCCAGACTGTTTTTGGAACTAGACTAATGTGTGCTGAAGAGGTACTGGCCTGAAGTATGCGAATGTTTAGCCCAAGGCTTCAGAGTTGCCGAATTGTTTAGAGACTTGGACTCTTGCCCGGCAACACTGTAGCTCCCGAAGGACCCCCATACACAGAGCATGAAAAGTCTCAATAGAAGACCGCTGCGGAATGCTGCATTTGAAAGGTCTTACATCCCACACCCCGGCCGCCCCCTCTTCAGTCAACACCATCTCTGTTTTCAAAGTTGTTTAACCAGAAAGTGTCCATACATTCACAAGCTGACACCTCACTGATTTTCAGAGCCCCGTGGTTCACATATTTGCTCCGAAGGATGACTTTGCTCCTCTCAGTCAAAAGAGAATGGGAGCCCAGATGGGTGGAGTTTTCAGGATGAGGATGACTTAATGGAAGCGGAGATAACCTAAATAGACTTTAATGTTGTGCTGACTAATGGTGGTTTTGGAACAGCGCTGGGCTTTGGTATGCCATATGGACGTGTCTGTGATTGTTGTATACTCTGCATGTTGTTCGAGTCCTGTGGGCCGCTGTGTGGGGCTGATTGCTGGTCACGGTCACGCTGTCATCCGGTCTCAAGAAGCAGGCTTAAACACAATGGCAATAAGCAACTGATAATGAAGCCAATTTAGAAATGTACTCGTCAGACCGTCGACTGAGGTTCTGGATAATGTGAAGTCTACAGCATGGTGCTGTTGAAGATTGACAGCTTAGTGATCGAAACTAAACTAAGGCTGGCCTTTACTCCTGAGAGCAAAATTGTGTGTTAAGTCAAATTTGCCTGTTTAATTTAGACATGAGTCAGTTGTGACGTATGTTGGGAAAGTTTCATAAATAGACCCATAAGGTCTTCTGGAAAGGCTATCTACTGGTCCTGAACACATCTGTTTTTCCCTTTGGTGTCCATGTCTCTCTACTTCCAATAGCACATCTCTCATAGACTACTATACTGTGTCACACCACCACAGACTTTCCTCTGAATTTCTCAGTTAAAGTAGGAATGCCTCCATGTTTTCTCTCTCCACTTACCCTACTTATTCCTTATTATCTCCTGCTGAGTTATTATTACTATCTGTAAATGTTTAGGTCCTGATGACAACCGCTCTCTAAACAAAGTTGGCATATTAACGTGTTTTCTGCCCGTGATTCCAACTAATGGCCCAATTTGTCTTGGTAAGCGAGTGTTTACAAATGTTGTAGCAGTCGTAAGGGCAGGAATCAGTGGAAGGAGGAAGGCAGGTTGAAGTTCTCAAAATTTAGATTTATTTACAAGTGTTGGTGATCCAACAGTGAAGGCGCCATAAATCAAACGAGTAGATTTACAAAATATACATGCGCAACAGCCATAAAGAAATAGGCACCGGGGCCTCCCACTCCTCTTTCTATTCTGGTTAGAGCCAGTTTGCACTGTTCTGTGAAGGGAGTAGTACACAGCATTGTATGAGATTTTCAGTTTCTTGGCAATTTCTCGCATGGAATAGCCTTCATTTCTCAGAACAAGAATAGACTGACGAGTTTCAGAAGAAAGGTCTTTGTTTCTGGCCATTTTGAGCCTGTAATCGAACCCACAAATGCTGATGCTCCAGATACTCAACTAGCCTAAAGAAGGCCAGTTTTATTGCTTCTTTAATCAGAACAACAGTTTTTAGCTGTGCTAACATAATTGCAAAAGGGCTTTCTAATCATCAATTAGCCTTTTAAAAGGATAAACTTGGGTTAGCTAACACGACGTGCCATTGGAACACAGGAGTGATGATTGCTGATAATGGGCCTCTGTACGCCATGTAGATATTCCATTAATTAATCAGCCGTTTCCAGCTGCAATAGTCATTTACAACATTAATGTCTACACTATATTTCTGATCAATTTGATGTTATTTTAATGGACACATTTTTTTTATTTCTTTCAAAAACAAGGACATTTCTAAGTGACCCCAAACTTTTGAACGGTAATGTGTATATATAGTAGGGAATTGATAAACATTTAACAAACAAATTGCAAACAATTCACACAATGAATGTGCACACTTTTGAAAGGCTTTGTTTAATTAATGAAAAAAGATTTGAAAGAGTTAAATATTATCGCTGTTCAAATAATAAGTCATTGTTCTGAAATTAAGGAGGGCTAGGCCTATACTGTAAGTGGGTGGGTGTGTGTGTGTGCGCTTGCTTGCGCATTTCTTTTCTTTTAGCAACATGGATATTGATCCTTCTTAGCCGAACACAAATCACTGTACAAAAGCTTTGTCTTACTTGATTTATCTGACCAAGTCCCTTTCCCCTCTACTTACCCGTAGTTTCATGTGTTGCACTGAATGACATGTCTACCCTATATTAACCTGTACGGTAGGTCTGTGCTCTGGCCCTCTTTGTCCTGAGGGGGAGAGGGAGAGAGGGAGGGAGACCCCTGCACACCCTAATTGACAAACAAGGCAAAGTCTTCTCATGCTTTGTTGATTTCAAAAAAGCTTTCGACTCAATTTGGATTGATGGTCTGTGATACCAATTGATGGAAAGTGGTATTGGGGGAATAACATGCATTCTAAAATCCATGTACACAAACAACAAGCGTGCGGTTAAAATTGGCAAAAAACACACACATTTCTTTCCACAGAGCCGGGGGATGAGACAGGGATGCAGCTTAAGCCCCACCCTGTTTAACATGTATTTCATCAAATTGACGAGGGCACTAGAACAGTCTGCAGCACTTGGCCTCACCTTACTAGAATCTGAAGTCAAATGTCTACTGTTTGCTGATGATCTGGTGCTTCTGTCTCCAACCAAGGAGGGCCTACAACAGTACCTAGATCTTCTGCACAGTTTCTGTCAGACCTGGGCCCTGACGGTAAATCTCAGTAAGACAAAATAAAATGTTCCAAAAAAGGTCCAGTTACAATGATCACTAATACAAATTCCATCTAGACACAAATGCCCTAGAGCACACAAAAAACTATCCATACTGTACCTTGGCCTAAACATCAGCGCCACAGGTAACTTCCACAAAGCTGTGAACGATCTGAGAGACAAGGCAAGAAGGGCCTTCTATGCCATCAGAAGGAACATAAATGTCGACATACCATTAGGATCTGGCTAAAACTGCTTGAATCAGTTATAGAACACATTGCCCTTTATGGTTGTGAGGTCTGGGGTCGGCTCACCAACCAAGAATTCACAAAATGGGACAAACACCAAATTGAGAAAAATAAAATCTGTATACAACGTAAAACACCAAATACATTTTATTTGTCACATACACATGGTTAGCAGATGTTAATGCGAGTGTAGCGAAATAATGCATGAAGATCAAAATTAGGCCGATACCCGCTAATTATCAAAATCCAGAAAATAACAGTTAAATTCTGGTTCAGTTAACCTACCAGGGTATTTACAAACAGCACAGGAATGAAAGATCATCAGCAAAGATTATCAGCAAACAGTAGACATTTGACTTCAGATTCTAGTAAGGTGAGGCCGGGTGCTGCAGACTGTTCTAGTGCCCTCGCACCCATTAAGAAAATGACTGTAATAACTGTTAAATCCCCTTGGATTGATGAGGAATTGAAAATTTGTATGGTTGAGAGGGATGAGGCAAAATTATGGCAAATAAGTGTGGCAGCCCAACTGATTGGCAAACATGCTGCAAATTAAGAAATCATGTGACTAAGCTAAATAAAAATACAAATAAACTATACTATGAAACAAAGATAAATGATTTAAAGAATTATAGTAAAAAGCTTTGGAGCACCTTAAATGAAATTTTTGGGGAAAAATGCTCCATCGTTCATTGAATCAGATGGCTCATTCAACACAAAACCCACTGATATTGCCAACTACTTTAATGACTTTTTCCTTGGCAAGACGTAGGGATGACATGTCCGCAACAAACGCTGACACTACACATCCAAGTATAGCTGACCAAATTATGAAAGACAAGAATTGTACTTCTAAATTCTGAAAAGTCAGTTTAAAAGTATTGTTGTCAATCAACAATGACAAGCCACTGGGGTCTGACAATCTGGATGGAAAATTACTGAGGATAATAGCGGACGATATTGCCACTCCTTTTTGCCACATCTTCAATTTAAGTCTAGTAGAAAGTGTGTGCCCTCAGGACTGGAGGGAAGCTAAAGTCATTCCACTACCCAAGAATAGTAAAGCCCGCTTTACTGGCTCAAATAGCCAACCAATCAGCCTGTTACCAACCCAAACCCAAATGTCTGGACAAAATTGTGTTTGACCAGATACAATGCTATTTTACAGTAAACAAATTGACCACAGACTTTCAGCACACTTATAGGGAAGGACACTCAACAAGCACAGCACTTACACAAATGATTGGCTGAGAGAAATTGATGATACAATTATTGTGGGGGCTGTCTTGTTAGACTTCAGTGCAGCTTTTGACATTATCGATCATAGTCTGCTGCTGGAAAATGTATGTGTTATGGCTTTACACCCACTGCTATAATGTGGATAAATTGTTACTTGTCTAACAGAACACAGAGGGTGTTCTTTAATGGAAGCCTTTCAAACATAATCCAGGTAGAATCAGGAATTCCCCAGGGTAGCTGTTTAGGCCCCTTGCTGTTTTCAATCTTTACTAACGACATGCCACTGGCTTTGAGTAAGGCCAGTGTGTCTATGTATGCGGATGACTCAACACTATACACGTCAGCTACTACAGTGACTGAAATGACTGCAACATTTAACAAAGCGCTGCAGTTCGTTTCGGAATGGGTAGCAAGGAATAAGTTAGTCCTACTAAAAGAATTGTAATTTTATACAAATCATTCACTAAACCCTAAACCTCAACTACATCTTGTAATGAATAATGTGGAAAACGAGAAAGTTGAGGTGACTAAACTGCTTGTAGTAACCCTGGATTGTAAACTGTCATGGTCAAAACATATTGATACAACAGTAGCTAAGAAGGGGAGAAGTCTGTCCATAATAAAGCGCTGCTCTGCCTTCTTAACACTATCGACAAGGCAAGTCCTACAGGCCCTGGTTTTGTCTTACCTAGACTACTGTTGAGTAGTGTGGTCAGGTGCCACAAAGAGGGACTTTGGAAAATTGCAGTTGGCTCAGAACAGGGCAGCACAGCTGGCCCTTAAAAGTACACGGAGCGCTAACATTAATGACATGCATGTCAATCTCTCATGGCTCAAAGTGGAAGAGATTGACTTCCTCATTACTTGTTTTTGTAAGAGGTGTTGACAAGCTGAAGGTACCGAGCTGTCTGTTTTAAAATACTAGCACACAGCTCGGACACCCATGCATACCCGACAAGACATGCCACCAGAGGTCTCTTCACAATCCCCAAGTCCAGAACAGACTATAGGAGGCACACAGTACTACATAGAGCCATGACTACATGGAACTCTATTCCACATCAGGTAACTGATGCAAGCAGTAGAATCAGATTTAAAAACAAAAAAACAGGTAAAAATACACCTTATGGAACAACGGTACTGTGAAGAGACACACACAAAGGTGCAGACATGCATAGGCACACATTGTGATATTGTTGTAGTATTTAACATTTTGATATGTGGTGGTGTAGGGATGTTATATGATGTACTGTTTTATCTTCAGCTCATTCAGTACAAACATAGTTCACTGTTTTATATGTAATGTGGGTGCTTTGGTGTGTTTGGCCCCCAGGAGCAGCAGCTAATGGGGATCCCTAATAAATACAAATATCTATTGGGTGAAATACCACAGTGTGCAATCACAGCAGCAAGATTTGTGACCTGTTGCCACAAGAAAAGGGCAACCAGTGAAGAACAAACACCATTGTAAATGCAACCTATATTTGTTTATTTATTTTCCCTTTTGCACATCATTGCAACACTGTATATAGACATATTACATTTGAAATGTCTTTATCTTTTGGAACTTTTGTGAGTGTAATGTTTTTTTTTTGTTTATTTCACTTTTGTTTATTATCTAGTTCACTTGCTTTGGCAATGTAAACCTATGTTTCCCATGCCAATAAAGCCCATTGAATTGAATTTAAATTGAATTGAGAGAGAGGTTTTGGATCGAAACGTTGTCAATAAAACAGTGAATTGGTAGCATAAATAGTGTGCGGTCCTTCCTGTTCTTTACAAGTATTATTTTATTAGCCCAGCAACTACATTTTTATGGATGTGTGTATGACCACAAACCTTTCTAGTTTGGGGTGACAAATTGAAAAGGAGGGAAGTGTCAGAACGGAGGAGTGAGTTTTAGTGGGGAAGTGAGGGCAGCCATGGGGGGGTTGGTAACTGGAAACCATAGCAGCCACTTGTGTTTTCAACACAGTGTCAGATGGCGGAGGCCAATGCCATGATTATTTAAGGTGTGGTGAGTTATGAGTGGAGGAGGAGCTTCCATCAATGGCGTCTGTGTACATAGTGGGTTAAGTGGGTGGGATGTGCATTGCACTGCTGTAAGAACTTGGCTGCATATCTTTCAGAGAAACTACTGTGTTAGGCCTACTCCTTTCTTCCTGCATTTGAAAATATAGGATCAACTTACGATGAAGGTGGCACTACAGTCAATGTTGTCCTCTGTTATAATTAGAACCTGCATAATCGAGAAAGCGGACTTCACTTGACTTTTGTGCATCTTACTATAGACTAGCCCTAGGCTATAGGACTGATGTGTATACTTCCGATGTAAACTGTATGTACATATAGGTAGGGATAAAGTGACTAGGCAACAGGATAGATGGATAATAAACAGTAGCAGCAGCATATGTGATGAGTCAAAAAGGTGAGCTCAAAAACGGTCAATGCAGATTTTCCTGGTAGCTATTTAACTAAATATTCAGCAGTCTTATGGCTTGAGGGTAGAAGCTGTTCAGGCTCCTGTTTTGTGGGTGGAGGTGTGCCTCTCCATACCAAATGTGATAATTCTGTCATCAACGTTAATCGTAGCCTAGTCCTAGGTTATGAGAGCATATTTTTGAAACATTGTTAATGTTATGTAGGCATTGTAGCCTAATTTACAAGTATTTGGCACCATTTGGATTTGTTTTTATAGAAACATTATGACTGACTGACTGAAAGACTGACAGACGGATATAGTTTGCTTGCTGTTAACATGTGCTGGCCGAGTGTCTGTAGGCCTGCAGTCTCTCTTAGTAATCAGACGTGGTTTCCTGGCCTCGCTTTCAGAAGGAATCTCCTGATTTAGCTATTTTAAACATAAGACAGATGCTTTAATTTCTCATGCGTGTCTTGTTCCTAAATCTAACCAGGCATTTGATTCATCCAAGTCTTTGTACTGAGCGAGTGGTATTCCATCTCAGGCAGCAGCACCCTACTGGATAATCCATAGCAGCAAAGAGGTCAAACACTCAGGCACATATTATTTCTCTCTAGCGCTCTCTCTCTCACACATACATGCATATAGACAGTATATATACTGTACATACACACACACAGAATGGTGTTGACAACCTATAGTGTTTTGCTATCAATTTTTCCATCGGCACCGGTGTCCATACGATTGGGTTTTTTCAGGACATGGCTGTGAAACATCACACTTCACCGGCTCGTTATCCCAACTCTGCTATGGAACGGAAACCACTAAACACAACACTGCTGAGGTTTCACACCTGCTCTCTCTGTACCCCTCTCCCTCTCCACATTTCTCTCTCTCTCTCTCGTGAGGAATTTCCTTTTTATAATGTTTCTCATTAATCTGTCAGCCCTTCTGTCGTCAGGTGACTGGTGAAAACACTGCCTGACCTAGCTCCCCATTGTAGGAAGCAGGGCCTAAGGTAGTTACCACACCCTCTGTGCTTTTGTGATGAAATTGAACTTCCTTATGTTATAAAATACATTTTACCAAGATAAATATGATTAATCATGTTCTGAATTGTTCAGTGGGGTCTTTCTCTAACATATCATTAACATTATTGTCACGACCGTCGACAGAGTTGGACCAAGGAGCAGCGTGCATTGTGTTCCACATCTTTTAATTAATATATGGAACATACAAAACAATAAAGAACAGACTGCAACACTAGTGTAGCCCACACAGGTACTCACACACAAACAATAGCCCACAAGGCAGGTGGGGAAGGGAACAAACTTAAATAGGATTTCCAATTAGAGGTAACGACTAACCACTGCCTCTAATTGGGAACCAACACAAAACTCAGAGTCCCCTAGAAAAACCTAGCCACGCCCTGACCCAATACACCATAGAGAAACCCAGAGGGCTCTCTTTGGCCAGGGCGTGACAATTATAGCCAAAAAGTCGGATTACATTGATAATAAGCACCGAGTTCTGTTGACATAGCGGTGCAGATTTCTCGTAGCAAGTGTAGTTGTTATTTTTTTACTTTGTTTATAGATTTTCAGATATAACAACAAAAACAGTACAACCCCAACCCTTCATTCTCCCATCCATTCCCTCCCTCCCTCCCACCCTCCTATCCCTCCAAACCACCCACCCACCAAGGCATCTATACAAGTAAGTTAAATAGGAAAGAAACAAACAGTAATAGAAACAAAAACCATGGGGGGGAAAAAAGTTATATAAAAATTATCAGCACAAATGGCCACTAGAACAGACATGACTGCTTACCAAACTATGCAAGTTACACTAAGTAAAAGACAGCCTCTCCACATATTGTATTAATGGGGACCAGGTTTAGTCTAACTTTTGTCGGGACCCATGCACAGTGTACCTAACCTTCTCCAGAGGCAGAGATGATGTCACCTCCTTAAACAACTGCATAAAGGAGGGTGGCTTTGCAGACTTCCAGTGAAAGAGGACAAGGCGGCGAGCTAGCAGCCTTGTTGTTGTAGCATTCTGGCCTAGTGGACTCTGGTGGCATCTCAAACACTTGGAGTCAACATTTGGGTATATTTTTGCCAATCTGTCATTTGAGTAATGGAGACGGTGCAAAACCTTTAACTGGATAAGCCCATACCTTATGCAAAATGATGTGTGGATACGCTCAATACTTTGTTGCCTTATATCATCGGGTAGCTCGCCACCTGTCTTGCTGCCATACCAGATTGTGTATTTGCAAAGGAGGGCGGATTAATGTTCTGTATTATGTCGTATAATCTGGAGATTGTGCCCTTCAGATGAGGGTTAAGATCTAAGCACCTCTCGACTGGATACTTAGTAGGCTCGAGTGGAAATTAAGGGAAATGTTTTTTGGCAAAGCTGTTAGTTTGCAAGTATCTAAAAAAGTGGGTATTGGGAATATTATGGTCAAGCCTCAGTATCGAATGAGACTAATGTGTTATCAACAAATAGGTCACAAAAAAAAACACCAGACCGTTCCTATGCCAGAACTAGAATGCTGTGTCAATCTGTGACGCTGGGAAGAGATGATTAGATGTTAATGGAGAGAAGCTGCTTGCTTGTTTAAGGCTAAAGTGACTTTGAAATTGGGACCAGATTTTAAGGGAGCTCTTAACAATGGGGTTCAAAACATGGGTGCCAAGGTTCATGGGCATTGGGGAGCACAGGAGCGAGACCAGAGAAGTTGGAAGGCTTGACTGGAACTCCATGATGGCCCAAGTTGGGCCATCCTTGTTTACAAATGTAGAAACCCAATAAACACATTTAGATATATTTGCTGACCAGTAATAATGTAAAAAATTGGGAAGGGTCTTCCAACTCTATTTGCTATTTATGGCCTGTAGGCCTCATTGACCTGAGCTCATACAACTCGTGCTATTTATCACAGACTACTTTGTGTCAAAGTTTAACAAGGAAACCATTTCAAATTTTTAAATAGTGGCAGGATTTTATATAATCAACCCGGGATATGGCGTATCTCGTTGGCCCTGGGGTCATCCTGATAACATTTTCAGCCGACAGCCGACCTTTCCTCACTGGTGGGGATGAAGACCAGGACAAATTCACATTCTTTGACCGGAATGTAACAACAACCTCAGCAGGGCCCTCTTCCTCATCACTGGATTGTTCCACATGGGTTGTCTCTTGGTCTGGATCATATTCTGTGTTGTCTTCAACTTCTGACACTTCCTCCTCTAATGCATCTTCACTGTCAGTTTCCTGGCCTCTCTCCTCCTCACCAGTGTCATGATCAAAGATATGATCAAGAGCATCACAAACAGTATATTGTTTGGTCATTGTGCTGCCACAGAATGAATTGTGAGCAACACACATGCGTGTGGGGGTCTGGGAGAGGAAGTGTGTCCATCTGATGAATGGGCATGTGCCTGAACTCAATTTTATACACTAATTGTAGTCTCACTCATTCATTTCTAATGACCGATCATTTTTAACCGGGAGCACAACAGGTGTACAACAGTTAAATAAAACACTCAAAATTCTATGAAAATCATCAAAATGTATTTTGTGTGTTCAGATGCCCTGTGTGGACAAAGTCATGGAACCTTATGAGGTTAAATGAACTACAGTTTTCAGAGTCCAATTCGACCGGAACACAGCAGGAAGGTTAAGCAAAACTGAAATAGTCGCTTGGGCAAGTGTCTGTGGCAGTTTCTGACTGGAAAGGATTCATTGTACGTTGAGCTGAGGATAGGGGATAATTTAGAGGAGAATGCTTTATAAAATTCAATAGGGAAGCCATCAGGCCCAGGGGCTGTACTGCTCGGCATGGACTGGATTGCCAGAGTAGCTTCATCATCACTTATTGAGGCATCCATGTTGGTTTGTTCATCTGAATTGAGACAGGGGATGTCCAGATTGTCTAGAAATGCATGCATACGAGATGTGTTAGGAAGAGCCTCTGACGAGTAAAGAGTAGAATAGAATTGCTTAAATTGATTGTTGATTTCTTTGGGATTGGTAGAAGTTAAATCCGCATAGTCAGGTATGGTGCTGCTAGCAGCGCATTGTCGAAGCTGGTGAGATAACAACTTGCCAGCTTTCCCTCCATGTTCATAGAATCAGAAGCTGCACCGTTTGTTTGGTGGAAAGATTGTCAAATTCCCAATTGATGTAGCAGTCTCTCTTTGTAGAGTTCTGGAGTCGGAGAAGGGGCATATCTGTTGTCCACATCTAGAATGACTTCAGATAGCTCCGATGCGGAGCTAGCTTTGGTGCGCTGTTTGTTGTCATACGCCGTGTATTAAATAATTTGGCCCCTTAGATATGCTTTTAACATCTTCCACACAGTAGAGTGAGACACGTCAGGGGTGCAGTTGATCCGTAAAAAGACATCAATGTGAGTTGATATGTATTTTTTAAAGGCACTACAGGATAGTAGTAGTGGGTCAAGTCGCCACGCGCGTTGTGACAGTACTGTCCGGAAAGCGGATATCTAGCCGGACAGGGCTATGGTCTGAGAAAACGATGCTGTGATATTGGCTATTAGTTACAAAAGGAAGAATTCTATTGTCCAGCAGGAAAAAGTCAATCCTAGAGTATGAGCGGTGGACTGGAGAAAAAAAGGAGTATTGTTTAGCAGTGGGATTGCTCCTCCTCCATGGATCAGACAAATTATAGGATTCTAGAAATGAGTTGATTACTGCGCCTGAAATTACATTGTTGGGTGTCGGTCTGGATCTGTCTAGACTTGGATGCAATACACAATTGAAATCTCCGCCCAATATCAAATGATGAGTGTTAAGGTCGGGAAGTGTTGCGATGAGGTCAGAGAAAAATTTAGTGCCATCCCAATTAGGACCATAGAGGTTAGCCGGAATAACCTGTGCGCTAAACAATTTACCCATCAGTATAAAATATCTGCCATTAGTATCTGAAATTCCTTTGGAGACAAACAGAGTGCCTTTTTCTGCTAAGGCCCCTCTGACCTTAGCACCGAAGTTGGCGTGAAATGTTTGGTCTACCCATCCTCTCTTTAGTTTATCATGATCGCTGGACCGGAGATGGGTCTCTTGGAGAAAACAATGTCCGGACTTAACCTTTTCACACATGCCAACAAACGGGTGTGATCATTCTACAGTAGACCCTGCAGCATATGCTCAAACCGGTATGAGGAGAACGCTTATTTAGAACGTCCAGTTTCGATTGATGCAACAATCAGCATTTGAGATGGCCACTTTTTCGCAGAAACATTTTGCACAAACACAGTCCTTACAAAGTTATGTCTAGAATGTGACCAGCTTATTTTTGGATGCAATGTTCAGACATTCACAGAAGCAGCTACAGCATAACACAATCATCCAAACCAGAAAATGTAGGCTATATTTGTCCTAGTGCTAACTTGATGAAAGATTGACCTAACACAAGTGGTCATATTTTTATAACAGAAACAGAAAAATACAATATGCTAATAGCAATTACTATTTATAATCACTCACATCACGGGTGAGCTCAACATCGATCGAAATAATTGAGTAAAACACTTTCTAGAAATCGAAAGTAATCCGATGATGGGTAGTTTGGTCTGTTTATAGTATGCATGTGTGTCATCTATGATCATTCACTTCCGGAAGTTTACCCGAAAGATGGGTGAACCATTCATTCACCTCATTATAACATCTTTGGTCTGCCAGATGTTTAGGTGGCAGGTAGCCTAGTGGTTAGAGCGTTGGGCCAACCGAAAGGTTGCTGGATCAAATCCTCAAGCTGACAAGGTAAAAATCTGTCATTCTGCCCCTGAACAACACAGTTAACCCACTGTTCCCCGGTAGGCCGTCATTGTAAATAATATTTTTTCTTTACTGACTTACCTAGTTAAATAATAAATAAATACATACTGTATGCGCCTACAGTAGAAACGACAACACGATATACAGAAAATATGGAACTTACTTTGCAAGGAACGCACACATGTCCAAAGTTATTATTTGTAAGGAAAACAAGGCAGTTGAGTAGTTGAGTATCTGGAGCATCAGCATTTGTGGGTTCGATTACAGGCTCAAAATGGCCAGAAACAAAGACCTTTCTTCTGAAACTCGTCAGTCTATTCTTGTACTGAGAAATTAAGGCAAGAAATTGCCAAGAAACTGAAGATCTCGTACAACGCTGTGTACTACTCCCTTCACAGAACACGTCAAACTGTCTCTAACCAGAATAGAAAGAGGAGTGGGAGGCCCCGGTGCACAAATGAGCAAGAGGACAAGTACATTAGAGTGTCTAGTTTGAGAAACAGAAGCCTCACAAGTCCTCAACTGGCAGCTTCATTAAATAGTACCCGTAAAACACCAGTCTCCACGTCAACAGTGAAGAGGCGACCCCTGGGATGCTGGCCTTCTAGGCAGAGTTGCAAAGAAAAAGCTATGAGCCGACAATGTCTAGTTAGTATTATGTCGCTTGTCCTCCTGTGAATGTAGGTACGCGACAATGTATTCTTTGGCCTTGGTTGGGTCTAACAATGTTTTCTGCTTGCCCGGAGGGAGTAGTGATCTTCAGTACAGCTGGGTAAAGAATGCCTAACTTGGTGTCTAGACAGCGGCTGACCTCTTCTTCATGACTGCCACCGTGTAGTCCGTGTAAATGTGAATATTCTGGCCGTCGTGGGTGATGGGAGCCGCTCGCACTGCCTTACGGAAGACATCCTCCTTCTCCTGAAGGTAGTGGAATTGAACTACTATGGGTCTGGGCGGCTCCCCATTCTTCGGTGCGGACTGTATGCTTCTGTGCGCGTGTTCAAGGGTGGGGGCGTAATCGAGGCCTAGAATTTCCTGTAGCAGTTTAGCTATGGACAGGGTAGGCTGCATCCGCCTACGGTCTCGAGTCCCTCTCTCACGCCGAAAATGAGGTCCTCAACCTTGGAAGTGAGTTTGACGACATGATGATAGCCGGGTGACTTGCTCTTCCAATGTCACCACTTTGTCGGAGTAAATATTTGCGCCATCTTCAGCTATTCAGATGGGTGTAATGTCTCGCCAAGTCTTCATTAATGGAGTCGATCTTTATGTTGACCTCGGTGGCGAGAAAAGCTATTTGTGCGGATAAGTCAGTGGATAATGACCTTAGCCAGTACAGTCTGTTCAGAGTTAATGATAGCCGCCATTACCATGGCTAGGTCGGGGGGATCAGAATCTGTGTCAGGTGAGCCCGAGGCTTCGTCAGAGGCCTGCTCTTTTGTGGCCTGCGGCCGTTGTTGTCTCGACATTTTGTGATTAGAAGGTCCAAAATTTCAGGGAGAAAAAGCCAGATTAGTAAATTGGGTTCAATTCCAAATTAAATGTTACAAAATTAACATGGTGGGGGAGGTGTTGGTCAAGTATTAATAGTAAATTGTTCCCCTGGATCGGAACAGCGAGAAAAAGCATCTTCACATGTTGCTGCTCACCAGTGCCCCCCTCTCGTAACAACTTTTTAGGATTTCACATTTTGTGGTTGTCGTCTTCAAAGTTGTTTCCGCAGGTCACAAAAAGCTAAAATAGAATGACACGAGCTGAATTAAATGTAAAAGGCTTTGAACATAAAAAGCTTGTTCAGTGCTGCGTTGACATTTCATAGAGACAAGCTTGTTTTTGTGAGAAATCTTCGAGAAGAACTGAATTTCGAAATAATATGAAAGCGTATACTAAAATATGAAAATACTACATGTCATGTATCAAAATCTATTTCTATCTTACCTCTATGCTGCTGTGGTGCAGTGCTGTCACTCTCTCCCCATGTCTCTCCCCATGCTCTCCATCAGAGATCAGCCCTGTTTGCCTTGGCTCAGTCAGGGTGCTGGGCCAGTGAACCAACTAGCTAACACTGCCCCCTGCTCCCTCCCTGGGGTCTCTGTGTCACGTCTGCTCCCACTCCCCCCTTTCTGGCGCTCATGGTCGCCAGGTTGCTCATCATTACGCACACCTGTCACCATCGTTACGTGCACCAGCGCTTCATCGTATTCACCTGGTCTCTATCACGTCATTGATTGCCTCCCCTATATCTTTAACTTCCTCAGTTTCATTTCCGTGTCTGCATTGATGTTTTGTTTCTCTTGTCCAGACGCTGTTCTTGTTTAGTTTCATGTCTATTTATTATTAAATCCTCACCCTGTACTTGCTTCCCGTCTCCCAGTGTCTGTAGTTACAGAAACGTTACAGAATGCAGACACCACAATTGGAAGCATCAGGGAGTTTTTTGTTTTTTGTTGGTGACGTCAGGTCCGGGTGCCGCTGCCGAAGCAACTGGGGATGCCTCAGCTGGCTCGAGAGGCTCATGTCTATTTATTATTAAATCCTCACAATGTACTTGCTTCCCGTCTTTCAGCGTCTGTAGTTACGGAATCGTTACACTCTGACACTAAATTAACACGTCAGACTCATTAACACCCCAGTGGAGAGCCAGGTGTTGAGAGAAGAACTGGGGCTGGATCGAGTGGTGTGTGCATACGTGTGTGAGAGGTGGACTCTCCAGGCTGAGACAACTTATTTTCCATACCTGTGCGTGAGATAGTGAGTGCAAGTGTGGTATGTGTGTCTGTGTGTGTGAATGCAAACGTATGCATATGTGAATGTGAGAAAGAGAGAGGTAAAGTTATATTCACGAGGGAGAGCTGCCTGTATTGTAGATCTGCTACTGATTCATTGAGTCCTTTCAGATCACCCAGTAAGCCTCAAAGTGCCAGGGAGTCTTTCTCTCCATCTCTCTCTCTCTCCCCCTCCCTCTCTCTCTCTCCCCCTCCCTTTCTCCTTTGCTCCCTCTCTTTCTCTCTCTCGCTTACTCTCTCTTTTTCTCTTGCTTGTTTGGCTACGTGGCAGCATGAGAGACAGTGAGAAAGGGAGGTGAGGGTTTATATAACAGGCGTACTGGCTGAGCTAGTCAGGCCGGGTCAAGCCGGGGAGGCGAGTGGACCGTGAATGGCAGAGTCCTGTCTTGGCTCGTATTGTCTCATGCAGTCAGCCAGCAGTGGCCTGCCTGGTTGCTTCTGGTGCCAGTTTGTCTTTGAGCTGCAGAATAACAGAGCCTCTATCTGGACTAGGATTCTCTGGACTCTCTGTCTCTGTCTCCTCATCCCCTTCCTGTGATAACTGGGAGCCCAGTCCCTTCTGTTGGACACACACACACCCTTCCCCCAGCCCTGCTCCAGCCCCACTGTTTTCACAGCGTCTAGACACACATGCCACAATTGATCAAACAAAAGGATGATGTGGTACACCGCTGTACAATAAGGAAGTAATGTAATGTGTTTCTCCTCTCTTAGTCGGGGCTAAACAGCACTTCTTCGCCACAGCTTCTGTAGCATTGCACAATCTTGATTTCTTCTCTGAGTTTGTGTTTGTGTCTGTGTGTCAGGTCGTTTTAAACATATTGGAATGAGGTGTGTGAGTCAGACTCTTCCCAAGCTGTTCGATTGTGGTAAACCCAGTCAGGTCACAGACAACCAAACTACTCATACTTCCTATGATAGCATGCTTTAACTTACAATTTGCTGACTATACAATTTCAGCTGTTTCTGGAATCGTCTCAGCTCTTCCAAATTATCTTCCTTTGCATTTCTCAAACATATTTATTATAGTACAGTATAATGGTGTCCATATGGCCAGGTTTCCAGACATGAAACTCCTTGTCATTTCAGTAGAAAAGCAAACACGTCCCTGCTCTCACTGTCCACCAATGAAGACCCAATGGACCCCAATAACATGCAACACCTTAACCCATATGATGTATGGTCTGAAGAACACGTGGTAGTAATATTGTGGTTTAGCTGATGGCTGGCTAGGGTTTACGGTAATAGCCTTCATTCCCTGTTTGGTCAGCTGGAGGGTTCTAGAGTGAGTACTCCCCTGGGACATAGCCTACTTCCGACCCAGCAGAAACTCCCAAGGCCCCCTCCAGAGCGGTGCAACGTTACGTAGTGTTCAGATATAAATATTGTATGTAGAACAGAAATGCTTCACTGTCATGTAGAATAGGGAATCATGTCAGCACTATGGAGGACATTTCGATCTGCAAAGTTACATATGGTTTCACCTCATGAACACCAGCCAGATCAGCTTAAAGCTGAACACAGGGCTTCAACACTACAACACCTCTTAGTTCCTTGTCAGCATCTTCAGCAGTTTCAGACAGCTGTTGGCCATATTGATCGATGAGCCACATGTGCCAAGAAGAGCCCTTTGTGTGCTGATGCGTCCAGGGATGTACACTGTGGAGTTGCAGTGAACAGAGTTAATGAGTCTTTATCCACACTTTGTCCTTTTGAGTGTGTGCACTTCCCTTGTGCCCTATCCACCCTACAGCGGGGAAAGCATCAGTGGAGGTGTAGGGGGTCAGCTCAGCGCTCTCCGTCTCTCTGGGATGAAAAGAGAGCACTCCAGTCCCCCTTCCATAGCGCTCGGAGGAGCAGCAGAGTCCAAGCCTCTCTGATCACATGTTTGTGCCAGTGAGTCTATTTTCTGCCAAACATTATCCATCTGTCTTCCATGAAGGGCTTTTGTTTCTGTATCTAATCTCAGACTAGGGTGAGTGGGGTGTCTGGCCCAGGACTCGCTCAATGGGGGTCTTTTCTCTTCGAGAAGAGGGGGCTTCGCTTCCACCGAAACAGAATGCTCAGGGGACACAGGAAAGAGGGGGGCAATTCAGGAAATGTCAACAGCGGGAGGGCAAATTGGACATCAGGTTCAGTTCGTGCTTTTATTTTTTTAGCTTATTTGAGCAATACTGTAAGAAACGAAAACAAGAGAAAGGAGTGGAAAATACAAATTATGAGCAGTGTTACAGATGAAGGATCTTAATTTGATCACCCTGTTGCAGGAGAACTTTCCTGCAGTGCTGGACATTTTAAACGTTTAGTGTATTTGATGTTTAAATAGGCAGGCCCCTGAATCTCTCTCCTGTATTTGGGTTTGTGGGAGATGTGAGATTACATGGTTGGGGCATGAGAAGGGCCAGTCAAACTTCTGAAACGCTCCCTCCAGAATGAATAACCCAAACAACTCTGCCTTTGAACTCTCTGGAACTTTCTGGAAACACGGAAGGATTTTTATCAGTTTGAAAAGAACATACTTTTATCTTCCATGCTTTCACCATCTGGTCGACTAATTACCAGTTTCCTTGTGGACTGTGTGTTCTTGGGGTAGGCTTTGCCGTGGCAGTGTGGCCTGAGCTGGAGGGTGGCATTGCCCGATGGGCAGATTACAGGTCTGCTTGGTTACCACTAGCTCCTGGAACATGGATCTGCGGGCGACACGTGTTGGCACAGGGCGTGGGCACTTTAGATGTGGTACGGCACATGTGGAAGCATTCTAGTCCACCCAGCCCAACCCTGCCCAGCCCTCGACTCCCTAAGCGAAAGCGAAAAGCTTTGCAACAATCAAACTTTAAAACTATAGGGCAAGCAAACAAAAAGACAAAAGCTGTGTGTACGCATGTCCACTTGAGTGTGTAAACTATATATACAAAAGTATGTGGACACTTGTTCAAATGAGTGGATTTGGCTATTTCAGCCACACCCGTTGTTGACAGGTGTATACATTCAAGCACACAGCCATGCAATCTCCATAGACAAACATTGGCAGTAGAATGGCCTTACTGAAGAGCTCAGTGACTTTCAACATGGCACCATCATAGGATGCCACCTTTCCAACAAGTCAGTTTGTCAAATTTCTGCCCTGCTAGTACTGCCCCGGTTAACTGTAAGTGCTGTTATTGTGAAGTGGAAACATCTAGGAGCAACGGCTCAGCCGCGAAGTGTTAAGCCACACAAGCCCACAGAACCTGAGCACCGAGTGCTGAAGCATATACCGCGTAAAAATTATCTGTCTTCGGGTGGCAACACTCACTACCGACTTCCAAACTGCCTCTGGAAGCAACGTCAGTACAAGAACTGTTCATCGCAAGCTTCATGAAATGGGGTTCAATGGCCGAGCAGCACCACACAAGCCTAAGATCACTATGCGCAATGCCAAGCATCGGCTGGAGTGGTGTAAAGCCCGCCACCATTGGACTCTGGAGCAGTGGAAACGGTATCTCTGGAGTGATGAATCACGCTTCACCATCTGGCAGTCCAAAAGAGGAATCTGGGTTTTGTGGAAGCCAGGAGAATTCTACCTGCCCGAATGCATAGTGCCCATTGTAAAGTTTGGTGGATGAGTAATAATGGTCTGGGGCTGTTTTTCATGGTTTAGGCTAAGCCCCTTAGTTCCAGTGAAGGGAAATCTTAACGCTACATCAGACTATGACATTCTAAACAATTCTGTGCTTCCAACTTTATGGCAACAGTTTGGGGAAGGCCCTTTCCAGTTCAGAATGACAATGCCCCCGTGCACAAAGCGAGGTCCATACAGAAATGGTTTGTCGAGATCGGTGTGGAAGAACTTGACTTGCCTGCACTGACCTCAACCCCATTGAACACCTTTGGAACGCCGACTGCGAGCCAGGCCTAATAGCCCAACAACAGTGCCCGACCTCACTAATGCTCTTGTGGCTGAATGGAAGCAAGTCCCCGCAGCAATGTTCCAACATCTAGTGGAAAGCCTTCCCAGAAGAGTGGAGGCTGTTATAGCAGCAAAGGGAGACCAACTCCATATTAATTCCCATGATTTCGGAATGAGATGTTCAACAAGCAGGTGTCCACATACTTTTGGTCATGTAGTGTATGTGTGTCTGTTTGGTCAAGAATGCAGCTTTTCTTGTGTTTGAGTGAGTGCAAACATTCAACAACAATGAACGGAGGAATCTATTCCATTGATGATTCATGGAAAGTGGAAATCTCATTATTATTATTAATCCGTTTTCTATTTTCTCTCACAATGTTCCAATTGTATATTTTCCTTTCAAGAACCTGGGCTTACCAGAACTCAACCGCAGTCACTGACTGACTGAAACGGCAAAACGTGTTTGACAACACATTGTTCCATTGTTTCTCAACAAACTAATACCTGCTCCACCTCCTCATCAACAAGTGGAAATGTTTGTGTGAGTTTAAAATATGGCACCCATATTAGGAACACAATCCTGCTTCACCACCTCTTCCCATCACGCCATCTTATCTCATCACTCTCCAGCTGTTATCTGGTTTGTTTTGGAGAATGTCTTTCCTCAGTAGCTATCTGAGGGCCTCACCAGGCTGTAGTGACTGACTGACAGGGTCTGTGGTGGTTGATTGAGAGGATAGCCAGTTCTATTTACGGGCTAAGTTCAGGGTTGACGCAGGCCGATATATAGCTAGTCAGTCGCACGCCAAATCCACTTGCCGGTTCCCACAGTGACCCTGCCAGGAGCTGCAGACCATGTCGATCTAATATTTCTTGCCATCCAAGCATACAGTGGAAAAGCAGGAAAGCAGTGCCCTACCCCTACCCTCTCCTCCTGCTCCTTCTCTCCTCCCCCTTCCACGTCACTAACCCAGCCATCCATGTCCCCAATCGGAAGGTGGTTCCATAGTTCCATACCCAATGGCTCGCCCTGTCGGCCCAGGCTCCATGATCCATTGTCGGGGACATTAATTGCTCATTTGGGCTAGGTTCCATGGAGGGTCTCCATTTCACGTATGACACTGGGAGCCTTTGAGCGACCACAGAGCTGTGCGAGTAATTATTCTTAATGAGACGGAGTCCATGGGTCATCTCACTCTCTCAGACATGCCCTGACATTTAGCTCTGATACAGACAAGCCCCTAACTGTGTCAGTGCTGCTACTGTGTGGGCCACTGTTTGTTTTAACGCTTGTCCAAATGCATACAATTATTCAAGAGAACAAGTTGGTGCGTGAGTGGGTGTGTGTGTGCGTGCGTTCAGGCGTGTGTGGCTGTTTGCGTGCGCTTGTGTGCGTATGCCATGGAGGGCCTAGTGTCTGCAGGTTTTTGTTTTTTCCTTTCAATTAAGCCCTAGACAACCAGGTGAGGGGAGTTCTTTACTAATTAGTGATCTTAATTCATCAATCAAGTACAAGGGAGGAGCGAAAACCCCGCAGACACTCGGCCCTCTATTGAATTATATTGACCAGATACTCAAGTGGCCGTGCTAACAATGAAACTAAATGTCTTAAAAAATTGAAGTGCAGTCGGGAGGAGGCAAGATCAGGTGACTGCATTCTAGCTAATGAGAGGGCAGATATGCGTGTGAACAACAGGCACAACTCCGATATAAAGTGTTTTTCTCAAAGTTTCCGGGAGGTAACGTGTCCTACTTATATCATTACACTCGTAACAACCTAAGCATTACGAAACTTCTATTTGATCAAATCAGCCACGCGTAGCAAACAAGCCATTACATTTTTGTTAATCAAATTCGACACTCCTTTACCTCCATATAAAAACTCTTTGCTTGGAGAGAGAAAAATACAAAAAAATGCCACCTGCTGGAGAAGACACATTTTTGGGCCCAGTTATCCCTCTCGCTTCGCCTCTTCCTCTCTGGTTTGACACATGTGGCGTATGCACTCACACATCTGAGGCTTGATCTCATATAATAATGTCACCACATTATACGTAGCTCGATTCATGTATTTTAAAAACCTTGCTTCATTTCCAGAGCTTCTAGTCTAGTCTCCAATATGTCTCATGGTCAGTTGTATGAGTCAGCTAAACAGAGCTGTATAATGTCCCAGTACAGTCCAAAGCCTCTGAGACACCCTTTATGATGTCAACCACTGGCTCTTAGCAAAATAGATTGTATATTTTTATTATGAGGAAGGTAGTAATTCCGAGCTGGCAGTATTGAGTGTCTGCTCCTCAGGTCATTTAAGTACATACTCAGTCAAGCCCGGAGAAAGGACAGGCACAAAGATGGAACAGAACTTTATTGAAACAACAAACACTGTTCTTAAACAGCAGAACAAAAGATAATTGCACCTAATCATAAATGAAATCGCATTCAGGGCGGTTTGTGTTTTTGTATGTGTTTTAGCTCTAACACAAGGGACAAGTGTCAATGCTGTATAGGAACTACTACAGTGGTTACATCTGACCAAAAGTGGTTTATGTACTGTAGGCTTTACAGTACTATAATGTACTGTTATGTGGCAGTATGGAAAACCACAAATCCATGAGTAGTGTAGGCTTTGGGCTGTGAATAGACACACTTTTGGCCTACTGACAGAAATTGAGTGCATTGACATCGACATCAGACCATGGGTCCACTGAAAGTCACAGGTACAATAGTTGACATCCAAGCTGTCAACCTCTCAGCCCAAACGTCCCCCGGTATTTATAATAGAATCTGTGTGAAGGCTCCTCAATATACATTTTACAAAAAAACATTGCTAATTTGAGAAGTGATCAGGCAAATACTTAGTCTGTTTCTCAGATGTTCTGCCAAGAGGAGTGTGTGTTTGTGTTCCTGTCTGTGATGTTGTGCACTGCGTATGCATGCACTGTAACCTGTGTGTGTCCCAGAGTCATTAGCTCCGAGTTCAGTTGAGACCGAACCCAATAATGTTATATATATTTTTTAAGAAAATCTGCCAAGGTTTGAAAATGTGCCTGTGGTCAGTTCTGATGGTTAGGACGACGTCAAGAACACTACATTTTATTGCACTGTATGCTTTTCTACTTCACTCTTGCTCTGCGCCCATGCAATCAAACCCCTCAACTAGATTTAAAAGTGCCAATTCCTTAAAAAAGCTGTACATTTCGGCCAAGCCCTCGTGGGGTGCGTTCCAAAACACAGAAGTTGCACCACAACTTCAATTCCATCCTAGCAGCGACAGGATCTGGTGTATTTTATTATGCATAGATGTAAAAATACAGCCAGAGAGTCTTCAACACACTGTCTCTCACAGCTACACACACTCTGATCCCTCTATGGGGCGGTGGCAGAACCTCTATGAACTAGTGGAGACTGGTGTCACTTTAATCAGAGGTTGGGCTCATTGTAACGGCTGGAATGGAATGCAATGGAAATCATGTTGTTGATCTGATACCTTTCCATTTATTCTATTTCAGTCATAACAATGAGCCTACCCTCTTATTTCTCCCTCCACCAGACTCCGTGAGAGAGGCGGGGCAACAGTGGCAACAGCCGATTCACAGATCCAGTAGTGTTCAAGGTCATGACCCAGAAGTTAAATGTGTGTGTTTATCGATATGCCCATCTGGAGGTCAGGGTTGTGGTAAAGGTCAAAGGTTGTGGTCGTCAGACAGAGCCTGGTCTCATGACTGCAGTGTGTATCTTCACGTATCTTCAACGTGTGTGTTTATCGATATGCCCATCTGGAGGTCAGGGTTGTGGTAAAGGTCAAAGGTTGTGGTCGTCAGACAGAGCCTGGTCTCATGACTGCAGTGTGTATCTTCACGGGGACGGACATCACAGCAGAATGTGAGCAGACAGTTGCCCCATCAGAACATCAGATCAGCCAATAGGGTTAATACTTGAGGGGAGCAAACACTGGGATAGGACATCAATGATGCAGTAGCCTGAGTATCATCACTCCAAGGATTCTGAAGAGGGATGGATGGAAATGTCCCTGCTTATATAAACTTTGGCTAAAGGTTCAAAGGAAGTTTCACTAGGGCAGTCTCAGCCAGTCATGTTGAATGTAAAGGGGATAGCAGGGTTGTAGAAGAGACATTTGAAGTAGGTAATGATCTGTGGTTTAAACCATTCGTCCTCTAGTTACTGCTGTCTTTGGACTTGAACTGGACTTTGAACTGTTTAGAATGTAGGCCTATGTACATAGCATTCCACAAACCCTAGACTTGTACACTTAGAATAACTATATATTTTTTTACACAAAGTTAATTTGCAATGTAAAGTTTATTAATTAAAGTACAATCAAAGACAAAATACGTACAGCAGCACGATAATGTTGAGTAGTTTGGACCAGAGGGCTTACCGTATACAGTAAGGTCAGACTCAGTCTTTCTCATCCAGTAGTCCTACGGAAGCTAGCCCACAGTGGCCTTAAACAGTGACCTGTGGTGTTCTAGTGGTTTAATGGTCTAACAGATCTCCCTACTGTGCTCTGGTGTTATGTTCTTGCCTATGCCGTTCGGCCATCGCTCATCCATATATTTATACGTACATACTCTTATTCATTCCTTTACACTTGTGTGTATAAGGTAGTTGTTGTGAAATTGTTAGATACTACTGCATGGTCGGAACTAGAAGCACAAGCATTTCGCTACACTCGCATTAACATCTGCTAACCATGTGTATGTGACCAATAAAATGTTATTTGATTTGGTTGTGGTCTAACAGATATCCTTCCTATGGTTCTGTGTGTTTTAGGGCATGGCCTTCTCCCTGGAGGAACGTCTCCAGCTGGGGATCCACGGCCTGCTGCCTCCCTGCTTCCTCAGCCAGGACGTGCAGCTCCTCCGGGTCCTCAAAAACTACGAGATGAAGAGGGATGACCTGGACAGGTGAGACTGAGATCCTGTGTGTGTGCGTGCGTGCAGGGAGAGGCCAGCTAGAGCGAGAGAGAAAGATGGCAACGGGTGTGGCTGAAATAGCCGAATCCACTAATTTGAAGGCGTGTCCACATACTTTTGTAATGTATCTTGAAAACTTGTTTGCTGACGAGCAGTACAACTCTCTGTCAGACACTACAAGGCTTCAAGTAATTGTAATCCCAAGGTTGGATGAATGTCCGTAATGGCAGGACAGCAGGTCTCAATAACCATGGTATCTGCAGTCTTCATTTGTGGCCTGTGGATGTGTAGTGTGAGGACTGGTTGGGTTGGTTAATGGGACAGAGAGAGACCGGATTTGTGGTCAATTTGTGGTCAGGAAGACCTTTTAGCCAGTGGTGTATAGTTCTTAAGTAAAAATACTTTAAAATACTATTTAAGTTCCTTAAGAAAATATTGTACTTTTTACTCCATACAATTTCCTTGACACCCAAAAGTACTCATTACATTTTGAATGCTTAGCAGGACAGGAAAATAGTCCAATTCACGCACTAATCAACCGAACATCCCAGGTCATCTCTACTGCCTCTGATCTGGTGGAGTCACTAAACACACATGCTTCGTTTGTAAATTATGTCTGAATGTTTGAGTATATGCCCACGGCTTTCCATAAATAAAAAAATATAGAAAATGGTGCCATCTGGTTTGCTTAATATAAGGAATTTGAAATTATGTATTTTACTTCTGATACTTAAGTATATTTTAAACCAAATACTTTTAGACTTTTAATCAAGTAGAATTTTACCAAGTGACATTCACTTTTACTTGAGTCATGTTCTATTAAGGTATCTTTACTTTTACTCAAGTATGACAGTTGGGTACTTTTTCCACCACCGCTTTTAGCCCACTTGATTTTCCAGCGTGGTGGTATGATGACTGAGGCATGGTTGCTATACTGTACCACACCAATCCTCCAAAACAGCAATTAGGTGTGTTTTATTCCATGCCCTTTCAATGTCATCAACAATTTGTCTCATAGTCCGGCGATGCCTTCCAGTCCACTCAGGGCATCGGACCAGTTTATTAGAGCTGGTATTCGGCCTGCCGGTCCTCATGCCTCTGGCTATAGTATTTCCATTGCAGTCTGGGCCTTACTTTTTTCTCAAGCCTTCTGTGGTATTTACTGGACCTGATTTTATTTTTGCATGACCGTTGCTCAAAACTCTCACTAAACGATACATGCCATTCTATTCCAAGCAGCAGCTATTGACTGTTTTTACTACTCCCCAAAGCAGGGATTAATTCTGGTGTCTGGACATTGATAAAGCAGGCTGGACTCTGGACATCACTGGCTTGAAGCCCAAACATGTCTATAATAACAGAGATGGCGGCCTAGGCTGGCTTTATTTGGGAAATCCTCTTCTATGCATGAAGACACAGTGGGAGAGATAAAGAGAAGGACTCAGGAATACTAATAAGTCATAGGGGTCAACTCTTAATGTCTATTTGTGATTTTGACCTGATGCATGTGATATGCTATCTAGCAGTTTAAAGAAACATCATAAAAACCAACCGGCAAGAGTGTCTGCAAAGAATCATGAATTTGGATGGAGAAAGAAGGGGTTGGAAGAGGGTTATTTTCCCATGCCAAGTTCAAGCAGAGTTTCACACGAATGTTAACACACTTTATCTGAAAAAAAGTGTGTGTGTGTGACTGTGATATGCTTTCAGGCCGAGAGAGAGCCACTACAGGCTCAAGCTGTAGTCGCTTGTGGAAAAGACAACTAGACTCATCATGGTTATTGAGACCTGCTGTCCTGCCACAACTAGATAAGTGAAATCAAAATAATCATATGGGTCTAGGCCACCTAGACTGAAATACCTCATTTTACTGACAAAATACATTTTGTGCCACCCTGTTTCCTAGTGTCATGTGAGTGGTACAACCCTAGCTTGACACTGTGCCTTGACATGGCCTCAAAGTCACATCACCAATCTGTGTCCCTAGTTCGTGACTGAATTCTGGTGGTATGGCAGGATTCCCAAATTTGGCCTGAGGGTGGTTGTATTTGGCCACCCAAGTTTGCTGAGCAAAAAAAAATTATAATATACAGTTGAAGTCGGAAGATTACATACACCTTAGCCAAATACATTTAAACTCTTCACAATCCCTGACATTTAATCCAAGTAAAACTTCCCTGTTTTAGGTCAGTTAGGAACACCACTTTATTTTAAGAATGTGAAATGTCAGAATAAAAGTAGAGAATTATTTATTTCAGCTTTTATTTCTTTCATCACATTCCGAGTGGTCAGAAGTTTACGTACACTCAATTAGTATTTGGTATTATTGCCTTTAAATTGTTTAACTTGGGTCAAATGTTTGAGGTAGCCTTCCACAAGCTTCCCACAATAAGTTGGGTGAATTTTGGTGAATTATAAGTGAAATAATCTGTCCGTAAACAATTGTTGAAAAACATACTTGTGTCATGCACGAAGTAGATGTCCTAACCGACTTGCCAAAACTATAGTTTGTTAACAAGACATTTGAGGAGTGGTTGAAAAAGTTGTTTTAATGACTCCAACCTAAGTGTATTTAAGCTTCCGACTTCAACTGTATATATTTATTTATTTTTACACTTTTTATTGTTGGTCATAAAATACTGTAAAAACACGAGGGAATCAGCTCCAAGTGATTTTAATTTTGGAAATCTGTTCCCCAGTATTCCCGCGCATAATAGGCAAGTGATCGTATACAAATTTAAGCAAGGTTAGACATTTTTATGTTTTAGTCAAATATTATATCTGTTTGGGCTTCTTGTGGTCATTTTGCAGTCTACAAATTATTTGTAATTATGTTCCGGCCCCCTGACCATCTGCTCAAGAGAAAATCATCCTGCGTCTGAATCTAGTTGGTGATGCCCGTGGTATGGTGTAAGCCGTGAATTGATCTGGCTGGAAATCCATCAACCTTTTTAAAAAGAGATTGTTAACACCTTGTATCCAATGACCATGTGGGAGAAGGCCAAGCATACTTTCTATCATCCCAACAAGAGCGACATTATACTCCAGCTTTTATGGAAACCTTTCTTATCATGAGTGGAGAGCCTGCGGCGTGGTCTAATAGTTAATTTGGGTCATATGTAAACCTTCAGTCCCCCTGTTGATGTTTGATCATAACAAGGAGCTTGTGAAGGATATCTGATGGGTGTTTCTGTGCTCTGTATTTTTCTAAGCATTTGTATCATAAGCAACAGTAACTTTATCCAGCAGTTGTTGTACTACATGGAACTATCAGCACATGGTGAGCAGTGCTTGTACTCAACAAGGCAAGGAGGGAGTTGGCGTTGATCTCTCTCTCTCTCTCCCCCTCTTTCTATGGGCCATTTCTTTTCAATTGGGCCCTTAAGTCCAGAGGGAAAGGGAAAGTGGGGCCCGACAGAGTGAGGTATTGTTCTCACATGGTGCAATCTGTGAGAACCCCCAGACGTCTCTTTCTCTCTCCTTTTCACACACACTTCTTCTCTCTTATTTCTCTCTCTGTCGCGCTCTCTGAGATTTGTATTTCATGAAGCCACTCCGATGTCTGTTTTACATGCACAGTTTAGGAATCAGTGTTCAAGATTGTCACCTTTTCCCTCACCCCCTCTTCCCCCTCTGCCATTCCCAGATATGTGTTTCTGATGGGGCTCCAGGACAGGAATGAGAAGCTGTTCTACCGTGTGCTGACGTCCGACACAGAAAGGTTCATGCCTATTGTTTACACCCCCACCGTGGGCCTGGCCTGCCAGATGTATGGCCTTGCCTTCAGGAGACCCAGGTGAGAGAGAAACACACACACATGGATGTATGCACACACACATGCGAGCATTAACACACACACACACACACCACATGCATGCACACACACTGAATAGGCCTGGATATACTGTCACACACACACACAGTTGCTGCTCGTGGCCAGCCTTAACATTGTTTTCAGATTTTACCATCAATTGTCAAATAATTTAGATGTATTCTTATGAAACATAAATCCTTTTGAATCTTCAAACATCTGTGTATGTTGGACTTGGTGCCTATTGCAACAAACTCTCAACCAAAATCAGAGGGTGGGGCGGGTCTGTGTCGAGTTGGGTTCTGCGAGTCCTTGGGCAGCTCAGGCCAGTATACGCAGTTACAGTGTACAGTTCACCTTGAATGGACTTGGCATTGCATAAAGCAAGACTTGCCTCTTCGGTCTGCTCAGTTATGTGTCTGTTTCTCCTCAAACAATTAGGTCCATGTCTCTCTGTCACCACTGAACTCCATTATTAGAGTCATAATGGAGATCAAATTAATATAACACATTCAGACAATGTCAAGGGGCTGATCATGTTTGGCTTTAACATTTCTAGACTGCGCTGTGTTGTAAAGATGTTGGGTTTGTTTTTAGTCTTAGACAGTAGAACTAACATGGTCCAAGAAAGACCACTCAACTACTGAGGGAGAGGAAGAAGGATGTTGACGTTCTATTGGCTTGATTAGTACCTCTCAGTTAGAAACGCTCTTTACCCTCTCGCTCTCCTCTCACTCTCTCGTCAGTCACACACCGACGCACTGTGTGCGTTCCAAATGGCACCCTATTCCCTATATAGTGCACTACTTTTTTTTTTTTACCAGGACTGTATTGGGAATAGGGTGCCATTTGGGACTCACACTCACTCACTCTACCCAACTCATATCCTCAGTGAACTTTTCCTTGTGGGTCTCAATGTCTAAAACCCCAAATAAACTGATCTTAACCAAGGATGCTTTTGATTAGTAGCGAATGCTAAATCCAAAAGCGTTTTATTTGAAATGCTTACCTTGGGCACATTTGGGCACTAGCAAGTATGTGGAAAATATGTCTAGCATGCTCCTATGCTCCAAGCTCCCCTACCTCTGACACTGGGCTGGAGGAGTAATCTTATATCTCCCTGCAGACCCACAATGCAGTGGGCCAAGACGCGCTGCGAGGCTGCCAGAGCCCGGGGGTGGGGAACTTGGAACTGGTAGACATGTGTGACATTGGGTCAGTTAGCAGCAGGCTCTGTAGACTCGACACACTGGAGAGGGCCAGTGGACTATCGCTGACTCTCAGACAAACCTGGTCCTCAGCCAGTCCTAGACCCAGGCCTCTCCCCTCAATCCCACTGCTGGCTTGCTTCTGAAGCTAAGCAGGGTTGGTTCTAGGTGGTCCCTGGATGGGAGACCTGATGCTGCTGGAAGTGGTGTTGGAGGGCCAATAGGAGGCACCCTTTCCTCTGGTCTAAAAAACAAAATCCCAATACCCCAGGGCAGTGATTGGGGACATTGCCCTGTGTAGGGTGCTGTCTTTTTGATGGGACGTTAAACGGGTGTCCTGACTCTCTGTGGTCACTAAAGATCCCATGACACTTATCGTGAGTAGGGGTGTTAACCCTGGTGTCCTGGCTAAATTCACAATCAGGCCCTCATACCATCACGGTCACCTAATCATCCCCAGCTTACAATTGTCTCATTCATCCCCCCTCCTCTCCCCGGTAACTATCGTTCCAGGTCGTTGCTGTAAATGAGAATGTGTTCTCCGTCAACTTACCTGGTTAAATAAAAATTAAAACCTAGCCCAGGGAAGGGGGTGGAGGAGGCGGATGGAGTTGTGGAGAACCCAGGGTTGTAAAACATTATTGCTGAAACTGATAGGGAACTCACCAGCCTGGTCGCATAGACTAGACGTAACATAGTAAATGTATATCTGGGACAGCCAAATTAGTATGATATGTGATGTTTTTTATTTATATGTATTTTTTTTATTATAGGGATAGATCAGCTTTAATATTGCAGATAGTAGCTTCCATCACTGAAATTGTCTGCATAATTTCCCCCATATTTATTTTTTGTAAATATATTTTCATGTATTATTTTCCCCTAATCCTACCACCCCTCCCCTAATTGGAGTAAACTAATGGCTTCCACTTCCGGTTTATGCATACTATTTACATTTTACAGACACAATGTATTTTACAATAGTTATCTTTTGTTTGTTTTTAATCCCATCCTTCAGCTACCCTCAACCCCTCCACTTTATCTGTGCTGTTTCACAAAAGTTCTGAACCTACATACATTTTACGGACACAGTATTTTACATTTGTTATCTTGTTTATTTTAGTCCCACCCTTCAGCTCCACTCAAGCGCTCCCTTCTATCTCTTAACACCATACAGTTTTAATTTCTATTTGCCATATATTTTTCAACAGTGCTGTGATGAATCACAAAAGTTCTCAACCTTTCTATTCTCATACAGTTGAAGTCGGACGTTTACATACACTTAGGTTGGAGTCATTAAAACTTGTTTTTCAACCACTCCACAAATGTATTTTTAACAAACTATAGTTTTGGTTAGGACATCTACTTTGTGAATGACACAAGTAATTGTCCAGTAATTGTTTACGGACAGATTATTTCACTTATAATTCACTGTATCACAATTCCAGTGGGTCAGAAGTTTACATACACTAAGTTGACTGTGCCTTTAAACATCTTGGAAAATTCCAGAAAATGATGTCATGGCTTTAGAAGCTTATTTGTGTCAATTGGAGGTGTACCTGTGGATGTATTTCAAGGCCTACCTTCAAACTCAGTGCCTCTTTGCTTGACATCATGGGAAAATCAAAAGAAATCAGCCAAGACCTCAGAAAAGAATTGTAGACCTCCACGAATCTGGTTCATCCTTGGGAGCAATTTCCAAATGCCTGAAGGTCCCACGTTCATCTGTACAAACAACAGTACGCAAGTATAAACACCATGGGACCACGCAGCCATCATTCTGCTCAGGAAGGAGACGTGTTCTGTCACTTAGAGATGAACGTACTTTGGTGCGAAAAGTGCAAATCAATACCAGAACAACAGCAAAAAACTAGTAAATCAGGTCTGAAAACTGAAACTAAACTTCAAACAAAAAACAAATAGAAATACACAAAACTATAATATCTTGCTGGAGGAAACAGGTACAAAAGCATCTATATCCACAGTAAAACAAGTCCTATATCGACATAAAAAAGCCAGACTACGGTTTGAAACTGCACATGGGGACAAACATTTTGGAGAAATGTCCTCTGGTCTGATAAAACAAAAATAGAACTGTTTGGCTATAATGGCCATCGTTATGTTTGGAGGAAAAAGGGGGAGGCTTGCAAGCCGAAGAACACCATCCCAACCGTGAAGCACGGGGGTGGCAGCATCATGTTGTGGGGATGCTTTCCTGCAGGAGGGACTGGTGCACTTCACAAAATAGATGGCATCATGGGAAGGAAAAGGAAAATTATGTGGAGATATTGAATCAGGAAGTTAAAGCTTGGTCGCAAATGGGTCTTCCAAATGGACAATGACCCCAAGCATACTTCAAAAGTTGTGGCAAAATGGCTTAAGCAAAACAAAGTCAAAGTATTGGAGTGGCTATCACAAAGCCCTGATCTCAATCCTATAGAAAATGTGTGGGCAGAACTGAAAAACGTGTGCGAGCAAGGAGGCCTACAAACCTGACTCAGTTACACCAGCTCTGTCAGGAGGAATGGGCCAAAATTCACCCAACTTATTGTGGGAAGCTAGTGGAAGGCTACCTGAAACATTTGACCCAAGTTAAACAATTTAAAGGCAATGCTACCAAATACTAATTGAGTGTATGTAAACTTCTGACCCACTGCGAATGTGATGAAAGAAATAAAAGCTGAAACAAATCACTCTCTACTATTATTCTGACATTTCACATTCTTAAAATAAAGTGGTGATCCTAACTGACCTAAGACAGGGAATTTTTACTTGGATTAAATGTCAGGGATTGTGAAAAACTGAGTTTAAATGTATTTGGCTAAGGTGTATGTATACTTCCAACTTCAACTGTATCTGTCTCTTTGATTCTCTCTCTAACTCTTATAGCAGATTTATACGCACAAAGCAGCACCATCTAGATAGAACAGTAATGAATTCCTGATGTGTGTTTGCGTGCGTGCTTACGTGTGTGCCTGGAGGTGTGTGCCTGTATGCTTGTCTAGACCATCGGAGTGGCTGAACAGACTGATATTAGCTCTCTAATCACGGCCTCCCTCTCAGGTATAAAGAGCACTCTGTGGGAGAGGCGCCCTGTTGGTACTACCCAGGCTTACTGTCTGTAATCCGCTTCACGCTGACTAAACACCGCAATACTAGGCTCCACTGTAGGAGGCAAAGGTCAAGCCCCATGAAGTGTCAAAACAGAGCTGATTCAATGATCTCTGGGTGGACTAATCGTAGGCAGAGAAGATAAACATTCACAACACAGAGATCACTGGATCCATTAAGTTTTGGGACCTATAAGCTCATAGGATACACAGGGCATTTTTAGTCTGACGCTTTAGTTAAACTAATGACTTTGTGGCTAGTCACTCACTAAATGTAGGAGCTGTTTTCTAGCACAACTGCCACTAGTATTGCTACAACTACCACCACAAATGTTCATTTCACAGACTCTAAATAACACCAACAAAGAACCTACAAGGTGAGCGCTGATAACCAATCAATCTTATTAATAAAGATTGATTATCTTGGTTAAAACCCATTAGTGGATTTGGCGGTAGAGGTCAAGTGTCGATGACTCTGCACCACTGAAATAAAAAAAAATTTGGGGGGGGGTGTGAGGCCTTGAAGATAAATACACTACATGACCAAAGTATGTGTACACCTGCTCGTCGAACATGTCATTACAAAATCATGGCCATAATATGGAGTTGGTCCCCCCTTTGCTGCTATAACAGCATCCACTCTTCTGGGACGTCTTTCCAATAGATGTTGGAACATTGCTGCGAGAACTTTCTTCCATTCAGCCACAAGACCATTAGTGAGGTCGGGCACTGATGTTGGGCGATTAGGCCTGGCTGGCAGTTGGCGTTCCAATTCATCCTAAAGGTGTTCGATGGGGTTGAGGTCAGGTCTCTGTGCAGGACATTCAAGTTCTTCCACACAGATCTCGACAAACCATTTCTGTTTGGACCTCACTTTGTGCACAGGGGCATGTCATGCTGAAACAGGAAAGGGCCTTCCCCAAACTGCACAGAATCGTCTAGAATGTCATTGTATGCTATAGCGTTAAGATTTCACTTCACTGGAACTAAGGGGCCTAGCCTGAACCATGAAAAACATCCCCAGACCATTATTCCTCTTGCACCAAACTTTACAGTTGGCACTATGCATTGAGGCAGGTAGCGTTGTCCTGGCATCCGCCAAACCCAGATTTGTTCTTCGGAGTACCAGATGGTGAAGCGTGATTCATCACTCCAGAGAACGCGTTTCCACTGCTCCAGAGTCCAATGGTGGCGAGATTTACAATCATGCCAATGATGGACATGCTGTAGCATAGTTAGACTTACATAGTTGAAAGAAGAGTCTATGATTAAACCAAAAGGCGAGATATAAAAGGACATTATTAACATACAGTATAAATGGCTATGCTGTCTTAATGATAGACATGAGATGAAGTTTCCACTGTGCTACCTCAGAGTCTGCAGGGGCAACAAGTGATTGATGAACCGCCTCAACCCTCCGGGTAGAGGCTTAAGTGTTGTGATCCAAGCATTCAGGCCCACACACATTGCTGCTGTAAGCGTGTAAGACAAGTGTCGTTTGGATCGATGAGCATTTAGGCTAAGTAGCTAAGTAGAAAATTGCCCTCTTGGATGTTTAATCTATGAGACACGAGAGCATTCGACTGGGACAAGTCTTTGATAGCTCGAATGAGTAACTGACATATTACACAAATCCTTTTATATGCATACGTTTGAGAAGTTAATCATGTGACCTATTTTATGACCACACCATAACTTTGTTCCTTCTTTTGTTATGCATGCTATCACACATCATGAAGGAAACAGAATTGTTGTATTGTAAATTATACAATCATACTTCATAAAGAAAGAGCGAGGGAGTGGGGGTGGTGGGGTAAGGAGGCAAAATTAGAGAGGAAAGGTTTGGAATTACGCTGACCTCATGAGGAACGTGGCAAAACATTTGGGATTAATTACCTCAGACTTTGAGGACCTTGTAAAAAAATTTAGAGCATATGTCTTTGGGTCTTCTTGGTAAAAAGTTTGGAGCCAGAATAAGCAAAAAACCTTGAATTTCACCTCTCCTTTTTCTCTACACTAACCTTTGTGATAATAAATGAATTCCCGCTGCAGGTATTACCTGACTTCAAACCATTGTCCCTCTCAGTTTATGCAGGAGACATGCACTGTAGTCAACTGGGAAATCAAATCACATTTTATTAGTCACATGCGCCGAATACAACAAGTGTAGACCTTACAGTGAAATGCTTACTTTCGAGCCCCTAACCAACAGTGCAGTTTCAAAAAATACAGATAAAAATAAGAGAAAAGTAACAAGCAATTAAAGAGTAGCAGTAAAAAATAACAATATATACAGGTGGGTGCTGGTACAGAGTCAATGTGCGGGGGCACCGGTTAGTTGAGGTAGTATGTACATGTAGGTATCCAGCCATCTCCATCCCCCTCCCCATTTCTCTCTCTCTCTGGGGGAGGATAAGTTAGCCTCTGGCTCACACTTCTCCTTCTCTCTCTCAATTCAATGTGCTTTATTGGTATGACGTAACAATGTACATATTACCAAAGCTTACTTTTATTATTTTAATATTGTAAATATCCAGAATCAAAATTGTCAACGGGACAACAGTAACAACAATAACCAAGGGTCAAAATAACCATACATTGAACAATAAGCATAGAGGACATTGATTGGTCTGTCAGACACTGTCCCTCATTTTATGGCAGGCAGCAATGTAGTGCGCTGCCAACCCACAGCTTTCTGCGTCCTCGCCCAACAGGACGGGTATCCTATCCTCATCAGAGAGGTCTTTGAAACCTTGAATAAGGGTTTCAAATTTTGGGAAATGACACTAATTGATTTATATTGTGGACATTTTGTCAGGAAATTCAGCTCTGTCTCAGATTCTGCTGTTTTGCAGTCGTTGCACAGCCTTTCCTCTACAGGGAGCCAGGTTTTCCTGTGTCTACCCTTCTCAATGGCAAGGCTGTGCTCACTGAGCCTGTACTGTACTCTCTCTCTCTGGGGGAGGGTGACAAAGACTTTGGCTCACAGGAATGCTGCACACACAGGCTACAGCGGAGAACTAAAGTGATTTAGTGATTTGACTGCATCACAGTTTACAGTCAATTCAATAATCAAATAGCATTTTCAAGCACACTAACTTTACACTCGATGTGGTGTAAACATGGCAATGCTTAGCAAACCTTCAACAATGCATTGATTTACTGAAAACTAGCTCCCAGGTTAGTTCAGCGTCATCATTCTATATATCAATTCTAAATATAGTCATTTGTATATTTTATTGGATTCAGATTTACTGTACCTCTTTATTTTAAGTACACATTAGTAGCAGGTGTGTTGGAACATGAGAAAATATATGGAAAATGGCATGTGATGTTTAGGTCCAAGAGAACCCTTCATGTCATCAAAGCTGAACACCACACACTCTGCCTCTCCCTAAACACAATCAGTTCACAACACCCCAGACAAAGCTTCCTCCCTCCACAATACTAACTGGAGCTGTCAGAGATGAAGAAATTCTTCTTCCTTTCTTGAGGAAAGAAGTGGAACCATAAAGCATCAAGTAGGGAGAAGTTGCAGAGTTGAATACGGTGCTTTATGGAATACCTTGTGTTGGCACATGTCGGCTACTTCCACTAACTTTGTGTGTACGTTTTTAATGATGTCATTTTTTGGCTGTGGAAGGGCATGAGATAATACGATTTAGAGCAAGATTGAGAATTAAAGAAAATATAGAGTTTATATCTCTCGTGTGCATGCGTGCATATGGGGTGTGTTCGCGTGTGTGTGTTGCAGTGATGCCAGAGCAGATGTTGGCAGAGTGTTTAGAAAGGAGGGGAGCCAGTGTTGTTCTGCTATACCCCAGTAGATATGTTTTAAGCCAGTGACCTGTCTCGGGCCCCGTTCTTCTGTGGCTTTTTAAAGACCAGCTGTGTGTGTGTGTGTATGTGTGATTTAACACATGACCACACGCATGTTACACATATTACCTGGGATTCAGGACCACTGCAAGCGAGCAGAAACATCTTAACACCAAGCATTTGTCTTTTCACGGAAAGGGTTCGCTGCTGGTTTGTTGAATCCAGCTTTGTTTCCCCCAGGGTGAATGGAAAAACCCAAAACATAAAGCCCCACTCGCATTCCAACTCCCAACCTTATTGGCACAGCATGATCTGCAGTCTCTGCCTCTCTTTCTCCTTTCTCTCCAAGCCAGGCTAAAAACCCATGTTGGCAATCTGAGGAACTCATCTATATAGCAGGAGCATGACATTTCATGTACAACACAATTTACTGTATATAAAGAGCTGCAAGCTTCAATAGCAGGACTCAATGCATTTTCAATCTCAATACAACTGTAGTGTTGCATGGATATCCCTAGCTACAGTACATCATTTTTGAGTTACTTTCCCAAACTATCCATTTCATGATGATTAATAAATTCCATGCTGAGGGATTGGTTGTTTGGGCCATGTGCTCTACTGAACCTGATGCTCCATGGCAGTCTATGGCCACTGAGTCTACAACCCACATGGTTAACTTTAGTCACTGTTTTTCCAGCTCTGGCGCTTCAGCTCTAGATGCACACTTTTTCCCCAAACAAAGAAGTCGAGTTTAGTACAGCCAATGTCCAAGGGTTTAATGGTTTCAAGGTTAAGCCAAGTCACTGATTAAACCAGGGGTGGGCAACTCCAGTCCTCGAGGGCCTGATTGGTGTCACACTTTTTCTCCATCCCTAGCAAACACAGCTGATTTAATCAAATTGCATTCTGAACTGAAGATCATGATTAGGTGATTATTGGAGTCAGGTGTGTTAGCTGGGGCTGGGTGCAAAACTGTGACGCCCACATTCTCATCGACGGGGCTGTAGTGGAGCAGGTTGAGAGCTTCAAGTTCCTTGGCATCCATATCAACAACAAACTAACATTGTCCAAACACACCAAGACAGTCATGAAGAGAGCACGACAAAACCTATTCCCCCTCAGGAGACTGAAAAGATTTGGCATGGGTCCTTAGATCCTCAAAAGGTTCTACAGCTGCACCATTGAGAGCATCCTGACTGGTTGCATCATTGCCTGGTATCGCAACTGCTCGGCCTCCAACCGCAAGGCACTACAGAGGGTAGTGCGTATGGCCCAGTACCCGGGGCCAACCTCTATACCAGGCGGTGTCAGAGGAAGGCCGTAAAAATTGTCAGACTCCAGCCACCCTAGTCATAGACTGTTCTCTCTGCTACCGCACGACAAGCGGTACCGGAGCGCCAAGTCTAGGTCCAAGAGGCTTCTAAACAGCTTCTACTCCCAAGCCATAAAACAGCTAATCAAATGGCTAGCAAGACTGTAAACAACAGAGTAGGGCTGGCTAAGTCCTTAGATTTGGGGTCATGCTCAGGTAAAACAATTTGGCTAATCTATACTTCCATATTTCCAAGTCCTATTCTTGAAGATCAAGAGGTATAAAATATATTGGAATGACTGGAATTCTGATAGACTTTTAATGTAAAGATATGATTTAGTCACATTATTATATGTAGTAGAAAGCGATTGGTTAGAAAAATAATACATAACCAACCCATAAAGTAAAATGTAACATCCATATATGGCCAGCTATGTAAACGTTAACATTGATTTATCCTGCAATAGATGTCATTCATTTGGTAACATACATTTGTGTCTTCTTCTAATGCCTCTTAAGGGGAAAGTAATCTAAAAGTAACGGAATGTAATCAGATTACGTTACTGAGTTTGGGTAATCCAAAAGTTACGTTACTGATTACATTTTTGGACAGGTAACTGTAACAGATTACATTTAGAAAGTAACCTACCCAACCCTGTAATAATGGTTGTTTCTCTTTGGTTATTTGAGCTGTTCTTGCCATAATATGGACTTGGTCTTTTACCAAATAGGGCTATCATAGGGCTATCACAAATTAAGTTTTAAGAAGGCACACCTGTTAATTGAAATACATTCTAGGTGACTACCTCATGAAGGTGCTTGAGAGACTTCCAAGAGCGTGCAAAGCTGTCATCAAGGCAAAGAGTGGCTATTTGAAGAATCTCAAATATAAAATATATTTTTATTTGTTTAACACTTTTTTTCGTTACTACATGATTCCATATGTGTTATTTCATATTTTTGATGTCTTCACTATTATTCTACAATGTAGAACATAGTAAAAATAAAGAAAAACCCTTGAATGAGTAGGTATTCTAAAACTTTTTGACCGGTAGTGTATATGTTTTACTATCCTTGTGGGGCCTAACATTTATTTACATTCCTATTTTCATAACCTCTAACCCTAACCTTAACCCCTAACATTAACCCCTAACCCTAATTCTAACCCTAACTCTAAACCTAACCCCTAGGGATTTCCAGTACCCACAAGGATACTCTTACAAGCCCCCCCACACACACACACGCAAATGTTTTTCATTGCACAACAATAATGACACTTGAAGTATGTATAAACAGACCAGTTCAGAGACAGGCCATTCTTCATAAACTGTCCTTAAATTAACTATGAGCTAGTGATACTGCACAATAGCCTATACTAAGATTAAATAAACATCATTATGATCAATGCAATTTAAATTCGATGACCAGTTGGCAGGTTCTCAAGCCAGTCGTTTAAACTGGTCCTTTAAACCTGTGTGTCATTTCATTACTAAGCGAATTCACATTTTCTGGGAGCTTTAACTCTGCCTGTAGACGGTATTTTTATATGTTGTTGTCATGTTGGTAACAGCATAAAGAGAAGAATATGGCACATTCACATGACGTCACATCGACAACTCCGTGGTTGCCTACTGGATATGACTGTGTTTTTGTCAACAGATGTCACACTTTGTTAACGTGACTTTGACCATACACTGACCACGGTCAACCTTAGTTTCTAAACTCCTTTGATCTACTGTGGTTGACCTGACCCATGACTTGGTCTTTCAACAATCCCTTTTGATTTAGGTCTCAGCTTTTAGGAGATACTCCTGCAATGTAATCCACAGAAGACCACATATGTGTTAGAGTGGGGTTGGGTTCACCCATCACGCACATTCATCACCTCGTACCTGGTCTGCTATAGAAAAGTAACTCTTGAAGATAGGTTCAAAGGCGTGCCATCCTATTACCCCCTATTGCTACATATGAAAGATCATTTACAAGGTCAAAACTAGCAATGCTAATGTAATACCCTTGTTAGAACCAAGTATTGAGTTATTTGTTATAATTAATTGGTATTAGATTTTAACAGGTGATTGAAATTGATTCTTAATTGTAATATTGTTAATGCATTTATTTTGAAGAAATATTTATTTAAAGTATAAGTGAATAAGTTGGTTTACTTTTGAATTAATGTTTTGACCAATAAGGTCGCTTGTTAAGTTGTGGCCAATGGGAGAGTTGACCTGGTTAACGGGAGGCCTGGGATATAAAAGAAAAAGAGAGGGAAACAGAGACGTGGAGAAAGGATACTAATTAAGCAAGCTTGAAATAATTTGGACATGGGTTGTGCACGACTCATTTGGGGTTTATTATTTTTATTTCTTTTGATGTTGTGATAAGAAAAATGTAATAATACACATTTGAACCTTATTTATGTTGTCTTGGTGGAGTCATTTAGTGTTTTAATTTAATGCATGGGATAGATTATCCTGAAACAATAACAGAAACCTATAATCATTTCATCTGAAGTTAATACCCTATTGTCATAACCCTAGATAGTTTACAATAGGAATTATTATTGGAGATGTCCTTCTCACCTAGCATCCCATGCTGTTGAGATACTCTACATAAGCTAATATCGTGAGAGTAAAATTCGAGCCTGGTGAGAGGGTTACACTAAAATGGAAAATACCAACACAAATATTGTTATAAAAAACAATAAGGCTGTGCATGTCTTATGCTGGCTAATTGTGTTTTTGAACGAAAAGCCAACATTTACATTGACATTTTAAGCATTTCGTAGACACTCTTATCCAGAGCAACTTACAGGAGCCATTAGTGCCTTGCTAAAGGGAACATGAACATATTTTTCACCTAGTCGGCTCGGAATTCCAACAGTCATCGTGATCTCCAAGAGCCAGACAAAGTCTTGGCCTACAGTACAGCATTGTTCTTCTTCTGGGGGAAGAAAATGGGGGATCTGAATAAAATACTAAAATCTGGATTGTGTGTGAAATGTCTGGTTATAAAATATGTTTGTCCAGGCCTGTCACATTGTCATATAAATGATCTCTTCATCTGTAATGTATGAGGAATCAGAATGGGATACCGTTACAAGTGGTTCTACAGCTGTTTCACAGTGGACATTGTTGTAGCAGCCTGCCCAGTGTTGCCCCCATACATCTACTAAAATTCAACCCATATTTGTCTGTAATTGTAAGACAGTATATAATGCTCCATATATCCTAGTCTCACATACAGTATTTAAGGATGCTATACAATTAGTTTTGACCTGTTTCCCATCTCCACCACACTACTTTTAGGTTATTTTTCCAGAAAAAAAAAACTTTGTGGAAAGACTAATGCAATTTTCTCATGTTGAATGATCCAATCTTGACCTCTGTTGCTAACACAAAGTAGCCTTTTGCAGAAACGCACTGTAATTGATCACTGCACACAGTTGGCAGAGTCAAATATCAAATCATGAGACATTTCAGCACAAAAAGGAGGCACATTTCAATCCACACAAACTGTCATTCGCGCGCCAGAAAAGTAATGATCTCTGCAGAAGGGGCTAATTAATGGAAAGTGTAGCTACTTATGGCTGAAAGATATCGGAGAGCCTGACAGTTTCTGCAGGTCTGTGGTTCTGATTCATTTAGCAGCATGTCTTTCTTTGGGAAGAGAGACTTTTCCTCCTGTTGTAACGTAAGGCCTGAGAGAAACTCAACACTCTCCTCAGCAGAGTGTCCTGTTTGCTATTGTCATGCAATGTGATTGGCAATGTCATCCACCACAGCGTCAATGGCTGCAGACCTGGAAGGCTCCAAATGGGAAGATGTTCTGGCTGTTGGAGGCCTTGCCTATATTCAACGGCTGCAGTAGAAAGACAAGTGACTCAGAAGGAAGGGGGTGGAGGGGGAGGGAGGGATGGAGGAAGGGTTATGGGTTATAATTTTCCGATGTCGCGGACCGGGAATGTTCTCACTCTGGAGGTTTTATGGAATGGGGGGCTGCCAGCCGGTTCAGGCAGCGGGAATGCTTCTCATGTCTCTGCATACAGAAGAGGGGGAGATCGAGGAGGGAGGCAAAGGGACTGTTTGTCCAGCTGATGCTGGATTCTTCCGTCACCGTTCCAAATTCCCCCGCCGTCTCAAATTTTAACTGAGCTATTTTCCATCTCCCAGAGCTCTGCTGCATATTTAGTTTCTTTGATGCCGCTCCGTTCTGTTGTAATTAGTTATTTTTAAAACTGGCAAACAGAGCGATCGTCAGTACAGGCACTGGCATTGGTCGAGTTATTGATGGGCAGTGCCAGCGGCCTGTCTACTATTGGCTCTTTTTCCTCCCCCATTTGCTGCTGCTATTGATTTTGTCAATTGGTTGGCGCTGGTTTACTCACTGAAACGGGTGTTTCAGAACCCTACAGCCAACAGTTGCACAAAACAGTTAATTTCCCCCATATCTTTCCCTTATAGGTCCCTTAACTTTCTAGACAGTTGCACAAAACATCTTAGGGGGAATTTCTACCTTAACCCTTTCTATCTAAAACTTCCTGTCTACCTAACGCTGTTAATGACTGACCTGACCTCTACTCTACACATGACTCCTCTCTACTCTTTGACCTTTACCATAACTCACTCTGATAACTACAGTGGTTGCTCAACTAAATGTTTTGAGATTATGCTGCGGGATTTAAAGTTTTTTTGTGGTTTAGTACGGTACCTTGCGTCACTGCTTCATTGCTCCAGACCAGCTCAAGGGGGAGTTAGAGCACTGATTATGCTTTTGGGTCCCATGGTGCTACTGTGTCTCTGACTGACAATGAATGGGCGATATAAACCAAATAGAAACTGATAATTGTGCACGACTTTAAAATGGAATTTCAATGAACTGAATGATGAGGATGAAGAAGGTGATTGAATTTAGAACAATAGTGTAAGAATTTCTATTCCTATGTCATGCACGCGCACACCCGGAAAAATACACTTATTTTTTTGTTTCTACTCGTCAGTATTACTTAATTAAACTGTTGTTACAGTAAGGTTTTTATTCTAAGAGAAACGAAAATGTTTTGGATCAAAATAAATAATGGCTTTGGATCAAAATAAATAAGTACCAACATCACATTTAACACAGTTTAACACAGTCTTTAACAAAGAAATGTTTTGGTTATCCTGACTTGGACACCATTATGGGCTATTAGCAGGACAATAGACTCTTGCCAACACCTCTCTGTATTTTGATACGTTGTGCAAGGCAATTGATCAGCATTAAAATCTTTGGATGGGGCCTCCCGAGTGGCGCAGCGGTCTAAGACACTGCATCGCAGGGCAAACTGCGTTGCTACAGATCCTGGTTCGATACCCGTGCCGGCGTCCCTTTGTTACCACAGAGAAAGACTTTGCAGTACGGTAATGTCAAAAGGTTGAATAATTGAACAGTATTTCTGTATTCCAAGCAGTTGGAGTGGTCCATGGACACTTAAGGAACGGTCATGTCGAGTTTGTTTCATTTGTTGACCTCATGAAGGACAGGAGACACACATGACTGTTTCTTTGTTTTTATACACTTCTCAATTATGGGGTTTGCATCTGAATGTTGTATAAAATAAATGATTGAGTATAGGAATACTTTTGAAAATATTAAATGTGATGTTCGCCTTCTAAATGAGAGTACGGGTTTTCATATAAAGTTTTAACTAGTCAGTGGCCACGTCCCCGTGAGCACAGACATTATACCCAAACGTCATGGAACCGCCCTCCAAGGCGAGTGCTTAAAACTCCCGACAAATTGTACATTCGATCAGAAAACATGGAGCTGTCGCTACATGTTGAAATGGTTGGTGATTTAAATATAGTCAAGATAATGCCGGGACAGAGTCCCCTTGTTGAAATGGCTACTACTCTAGACCAAAACTCGCCGGGTGACGCTGGTGTGTGAAGTGGTTTAAACTACAACTCTACAAAAGAACAAGACCAGAGAATGTGGAGATCATCCCCACGCTGAAATGGTGAAGAAATCCACTAACTAAAGACCAAATTATTCAGGCTGCAGCTGTTTTTAAATACTTTAGTCTGGTGAACGCATCCGATCTAAGAACATTTCCGAATGGTACTCTGACGTATCCATTATAACAAGCTACAACCACGAAATAACTTGGGACTTCTGGGGAACGCAACCAGAGACTCTGATGAACTATTATCCAGCAGACGGACCGGCGATCACAGAGAGGGACAACAAAGGCATACACTCATAAATATGTAAATTGCTATTTATTTTCTAATGAGCGGCTGTTCATGTTAAAAGTATTAGCATTTCATGAGTGTAGTTATCAACTGTATTACAGTGAATCCACTCTGAGTGTTCCGTTCTTGAACTGTCCCCACCCCTTTCCTTTGTCTACCAAGCCATCATATCGGTTTCGTCCACTAGGGACTTGAATTTGTGTCATGTTAGTAACCTAATGACCTGTTGTGTGTTTATGTAATTCTGTGATTGGTTAGTTAGTTAGTAAATAAATAATTAAGCCAATTTCTATATCGCTGATTCATGATTTATGTTAGGGTTCTTGCAGATATCCAAGGGTTTGCGACGTTCAGAAATGAGACTGATGAGGTAATAATACATTAATAGAAGACTGAAATCGATAAGATAAAATATCTGAAGAGTTATATGTAATCGATGGGGGCTCAGGGCAGTACCATTCTGCTCATCTGATGAAGGTGCACATTCAAACTTTGAAGACCGAGATCGAGTCATTGAAGGCAGACCAGCAGAAAGAGGAACATTATCTGAAGGCAGAGATACGGGCGACAGCTGATCCATTGGTCCAGAGCCAGGTGGTATTGGCAGAGAGTCACGCGTCATTGGCAGAGAGTCACGCGTCATTGGCAGAGAGTCACGCGTCATTGGCGGAGAGTCAGGCGGCATTGGCGGAGAGTCAGGCAGAGAAAGACGCGTTGAAGAGGGCGAGGAACGAGATGGAGTCACAATCCATGCCAGGCACACCTGTGAGCTCTGGAACTCCACCTCAGACAGGCAGAGTCCACATACGTGGCGGGTTCGTCAGGCCGTCAGTTCACCTGACATTTCCATTCATCTTCTGACAACAGAACTTGACCAACTGCTCACCAGGCACAGCAAGGGCCGTCTGGACCGTTAAGCTGTTCTGCTATTCCAAGGATGTGTAACCGAAGACGGATACCAAGAGTGGACACAGAATACCAACTGGGATGGATCCCAAGGCAAATGTGGCTTACCAGTGAACCTCCGGTTGTTCACCATTAATACTGTGTCTCAGAAGTTTCTGTCCATGACTGATGCAACCCGAAAAAGCATTAAAGACAGAGTTAATGAGTACTTGAGGTCACTGAAAAAGTCTGGACATGGCCTGCTCTCCCTTATGTAAGGAATTAGGCACTTTACCATGTTTACTATGTACTGTAGGCTATGTTTACTTGTCACACTGCACAGTAGCCTAACGAACAAATGCAGGCGGCTTCTATCTTCAAAATACTTTAAATGCTTTATCCAAATGTTTAAAGTGTGTGTGGGCGACCTCATGCAACCGCAAAATGTCGGATAAAGTATATACTGTACAGTACTGTATTTCTTCATCAGCATCTTTATGCTTTCGTTAATAAAATAATGATAAAAATACTCTTTCAAAATGCAGATGTTTATTTTGTTATGGATCCATAACGAATTACAATGGGAATAAATATCACTGAATGACAGAAATATTGGAACGAAGTAGGCTAATGAAGGTAAACAAATTGCTACTTACTGGAAAATAATCTTTCATTTATGGAAGAGACAGCATTCAGAGGTCAAGACAGCGCTGCTCTGAGACAGGCATGGGGACTGGTCTCGATAAATCAACAAGATTTTATTTTCACTGAATCTCCGTTTGGGTATTGGTTAGACTACAATTAGGGTGTGAAAATGTTAGGATTATTTTGCTCTTACTGTAGTACTGTAGCCTACTCCTGACCAGTCATGTTGGGCTATTAGTAGGACAATAGACTCTTGCCAAGAAGGAGGGTAGGGGGAGAATTGTATCGTCAAATGTATTTCTTAGTTAGGTTGGCTGTATCACATCCGGCTGTAATTGGGAGTCGGTTTATGGTTTCTCTCCCTCTAAAAACAGAAATAAATATTTTGGCCTTCATAAATATTACTTTGGCCTTTATTCAGACTACAATCGCTTTTTTTTATTTTGAAAATGAAATCATCTCAAATATCGTTATTTTTTTAAACAAAGCGATTATTATTAATTAATTTTGAATTATATAAAAGCCCCTTAGATATTCTCACAGATCAGATTTGCCCTAATGAAAAATGCCCCTTAGATATTAATTTAGAATCCTCCAATCCTCTAAATCTAATTATTGGCGGAGAGTCACGTCATTGAATTATTTTTATTTTTATATACTGTAGGCCTATCGTAGGTGACATGAGTCTCACTAGTGTTGGGTAATGTGCTGTTAAAAGTGGTGTAGGTCGTATTTATTTGAAAAGCATATTGAAGTTAGAAGCAATAGGATTTGAAGCATCTATTTCAGCACCGTTTCGCGCTGCTCTGAGACAAGCATGGTGATTGGTCTTGATAAATCAATTTGATTTTTTCTTCACTTAATCTTCGTTTGGGTATTGGTTAGACTACAATTAGGGTGTGGAAATGTGATGCTCTTAATACTGTAGCCTACTCCCAACCATCACGTTGTGCAGCGCCATATTTTCCTTACAGAAACCCTGATGTTTTCGTTTTTCTTGGAATAGAAACACTATAATATGAATCAATTCAATTAAGCTACATTTCTTAAAATCAATCCCATATACTATGTTCTTACAAAAAAAGGTTTTACAAATTCTCTAATACAGCCAATATTGAAGGCTATCAAATGCTTCTCAAAGATAATCTCTGGTGGTCAAACTAGCACTAATTAGCATTAATGGCAACAATGGCTGACAATTAAATAACGTGCCGTAGAATTCTGCTTTTACAGGAAGAACCACTGTAACTGGCCACTAAAAGCCCCTTCACTTGATACGTGGCAGAGAGTCACGCGTCATTGGCAGAGAGTCACGCGTCATTGGCGGAGAGTCAGGCGGCATTGGCGGAGAGTCAGGCAGAGAAAGACGCGTTGAAGAATTCTGCTTTTACAGGAAGAACCACTGTAACTGGCCACTAAAAGCCCCTTCACTTGATACGTGGCAGAGAGTCACGCGTCATTGGCAGAGAGTCACGCGTCTCCGCCAATGACGCGTGACTCTCTGCCAATGACGCGTGACTCTCTGCCACGTATCAAGTGAAGGGGCTTTTAGTGGCCAGTTAACTATGACAGACGAAATGAGAAAAAGAAATCCAGAAAATCACATTGTAGGATTTTTTATTTATTTATTTGCAAATTATGGTGGAAAATAAGTATTTGTTCAATAACAAAAGTTTATCTCAATACTTTGTTATATACCCTTTGTTGGCAATGACAGAGGTCAAAGGTTTTCACACACTGTTGCTGGTATTTTGGCCCATTCCTCCATGCAGATCTCCTCTAGAGCAGTGATGTTTTGGGGCTGTCGCTGGGCAACACGGACTTTCAACTCCCTCCAAAGATTTTCTATGGGGTTGAGATCTGGAGACTGGCTAGGCCACTCCAGGACCTTGAAATGCTTCTTACGAAGCCACTCCTTCATTGCCCGGGC
>QNTS01000341.1:5939-74631 GCA_003317085.1 Hucho hucho
TATGGATATTAATGACTGTAGAGTAGAAATTAGCAGTAACCCTCCAAAGAGTCACAGGAACAGACACGGAATGAAGGTATTGGGCTTACACTGATGATTGTGGACTTGATTTTTCCTGTTCATTAATCCAGTCGGTAGAGACCAACTTCACGAAAGTCCCAGGTCTTGTAATGGATCTCAATAGATGTCTGTTAATGTGACTGATTTGGGTTCAGAAGTATAGGAGAAAATTCTCAACCTTACAGCTCCTGTAACTGATGTGTGGTGGGCTTGTTCCAATAAAGGAGGCCTACGACAGGCATTACCTAAAGGGGCACTTGTGTTCTGGTATTATTGGTCCAACCAGTTAGGATTAGACATCAGAGGCCAGTTCTGGACGGGATAACCAGGAAAAGGAGAAATATAGGTTCTAATGTAGGCAGTTCTATTGGGATGGATGCCATAGGCATCGCCAGAGAAGTTCCAGGCGAGTATAAAGCCATGAATCAGATTGGGGAGGGTTTTATCACTACGTTCTTCTGGTGGGTAATGATAACTAGCATGTTTATTGGATTAATTATATGTATTATAATAAACAAGGATTTGTGAATAAGACTAGAAATGCAGTGATGGGAATCTCTGAACAATTATCCGCCACCTCCCTCATGACCTGGCAAAGTAGGTTGGCTCTAGATTGCTGTTTCTTTTCATGAAGATAATGATGAAAATCCTACCTAGAAGAGTTATGATTGGATATAGGCCTAGAACAGTAGTTGATGAGGATCAGATGTAAATACATGTATTGATTTGGTGTGGTGTCATTATTAATTCTAATCAATATAGATGGGTGATTGTGTGTAAAATTTAGTCAAAAGGGTGGATTCTGTAGATTTTATGGTGATGACTAAATGTTTGTACATCTAAGAATATTCTATTTTGAAAATGTATGAGATAGAGATAAGGATATAAGACAAAATGGTAGTCCAATTAATGTGTGTGTCTAGAAATGGATATTGTGGAGAGGGGAACAGGCTAGTATGACTTCATTTAGGGAGTATCTGGGAGAACAAAGAATTCTTTGATTCTACCAGACACATGCGAAATGCTCCCGTCCTTGAAGATAGGGGGGATAGTTAAAGAACCGCCCGAGTTTTGACTTATGTTGCAAAGATTGTGAAAGGTGGAGGGGACCGGACTGTTTTCCTGGTTGGGTGAGTGGTTTGGCAAGTATACCTCTCTAGTGGTTACTGGATTTCTGACCCTAATTGTTGTATTTCTTATGTTGATGTGTTGTGCTGTTTGCGTTATACCTTGTTTGAAGAAGTCTGTTACAGATGTTGTTAAAGCTTCTGGTATGATGCCCTTGCTTGCTGCTCCAGAGGGGAATGCTGATTCCCTGACTGAGGATGACCCATGGTTTGCTGTGGGGGAGGTCGTGGAGTGATCTTTTACTTACTATTATCAATCAAGTGTTTGCTAATGTACCTATAGTAGGTGAGTGACACCCTTGCGGGTGTCAAAAGTGGGAATCTCAAAATACAATTATATCTTAATCAGCCGCTTATTATTCCTAATTCTTATTCAATACAGGGTTGTTGTTTCATAGATCCAGAAGGTTTTAAGTTCCTGGGTTCCTAGGACTTGTTTTACTGTGGATATAGATACTTTTGTACCCGTTTCCTCCAGCATCTTCACAAGGTCCTTTGCGGTTGTTATGGGATTGAATTGCACTTTTCACACCAAAGTACGTTCATCTCTAGGAGACAGAATGCGTCTCCTTCCTGAGCGGTATGACGGCTACATGGTCCCATGGTGTTTATACTTGCGTACTATTGTTTGTACAGATGAACGTGGTACCTTCAGGCATTTGGAAATTGCTCCCAAGGATGAACCAGTCTTGTGGAGATCTACAATATTTTTTCTGAGGTCTTGGCTGATTTCTTTTGATTTTCCCATGATGTCAAGTAAAGAGGCACTGGGTTTGAAGGTAGGTCTAGAAATACATCCACAGGTACACCTCCAATTGACTCAAATGATGTCAATTAGCCTATCAGAAGCTTCTAAAGCCATGACATCATTTTCTGGAATTTTACAAGCTGTAAATTTTAACTTCTTAGGGATTGGTGGACCGCTAGCGGTGGTCCAACATCCGGTGAAATTGCAGAGCGCCAAATTCAAAATAGAAAATCGTAATATTAAACATTCATGGAAGTACAAGTGTGTTACAGCATTCAAAAGCTTAGATTCTTGCTAATCTAACAGCGTTGTCATATTTCAAAAAGGCTTTACGGTGAAAGCAGAACATTTGATTATCTGAGGACAGCGCCCCACAACAAAATATTATTCAAACCAGCACAGGCGTTACAAAATCAAATATAGCGATAAAATAAATCACTTACCTTTGAATATCTTCCTCTGTTTGCAATCACAAGGGTCCCAGGAACACAAAGAATGGTTGTTTTGTTCGATAAAGTCCTTCTTTATATCCCAAAAAGTCAGTTTATTTTAGCGCCATGGAGTTCTGTAATCCAGTCATTCAACACGCAGACAAAGAAATCCCAAAAGTACCAGTAAAGTTCGTCCAAACAAGTCAAACAATGTTTCTAATTAATCCTCAGGTTGTCAAATATGTAAATTAATGATAATATTTCAGACGGAGAATCGTCTGTTGAAAAGGGAAGAAAAATAACGAAGAGTGCGCACACAGTCATGCACGCAAAACAGTAGTGTCCGTTTCAACAGCCACTTGTAAGAACTTCTATTTCTTGTTAGTTTTTCCAAAAACAAGCCTGTAACCATGTCTAAGACTGTTAACATCTAGTGAAAGCCATAGGAACTGCAATCTGGGAGCTAATTCCCTCTATAGACAATAGCAAGTCAATGGAAAAACTGTGACATAAAAAAAAAACATTTTCCGAATGGATTTTCCTCTGGTTTTCGCCTGCCATATCAGTTCTGTTATACTCAGACATTATTTTAACCGTTTTAGAAACAGTTTTCAATACAAATCTACCAATCTATATGCATATCCTAGCTTCTGGGCCTGAGTAACAGGCAGTTTACTTTGGGCACGTCAGTTTACTAAAGGCACAGTCAACTTAGTGTTTGTAAACTTCTGACACATTGGAATTGTGATGCAGTGAATTATAAGTGAAATAATCTGTCTGTAAACAATTATTGGAAAAATGACTTGTGTCATGCACAATGTAGATATCCTAACCGACTTGCCAAAACTATAGTTTGTTAACAAGATATTTGTGGAGTGGTTGAAAAACGAGTTTTAATGACTCCAACCTAAGTGTATGTAAACTTTCGACTTCAACTGTAAGTAAAAATACTTTAAATTACTACTTCATTCATCCTTTTTTGGGGGTATATGTACTTTACTGTACTACTGATATTTTGGACATTTACTTCACTACATTCCTAAAGAAAAGAATGTACTTTTTACTCCATACATTTCCCTGACAACCAAAAGTACTTGTTACATTTTGAACGCTTAGCAAGATAGGAAAATGGTCCAATTCACACACTTATCAAGAGAACATCCCTGGTCATCCCTACTGCCTCTGATCTGGTGGACTCACTAAACAAATGCTTCATTTGTAAATCATGTCAGAGTGTTGTGCCCCAGGCTATACATAAATTAATAAGAAAATGGTGCCTTCTGGTTTGCTTAATATAAGGAATTTGAAATTATTTATAATTTTACTTTTGATACTTAAGTATATTTTAGCAATTACATTTACTTTAGATACTTAAGTATATTTAAAACCAAATACTTTTAGACTTTTACTCAAATAGTATTTTACTGGGTGACTCACTTTTACTTGAGTCATTTCCTATTAAGGTATCTTTACTTTTACTCAAATATGACAAATTTGGTACTTTTCCCACCACTGCACAGCACCATGTGGATGTGATAGCCATGGAGGTATGTAACGTTACATTCACTTAGCCCCGAGGAGAAGTTTTCTGTCTGTTCTTTCTTCACGGTATTTACTACCTTTCAATGTATTTTCTTTTCAAACAGGGCCAGGAGTGAGACACTACAACAGGCCAACGGTGCCAAGTGTGAACTGTAGAAATAAGAACATACTGTAACTGTTACCAACTTAAATGTAAATACTTATACAACATATCTTCTGTCTTTACAGACTGTCACAATAAATGTATATAAGATATAGTGTGTCATTTCTAATACTACTTACGTTTCTGGCTGTAATGGGTGCCAAAGAACTGAAGTCGACAGTGTGGTGGATGATACATGGAATTCTGTCAAACCATCTTGTCATCGCCACAACCTGGATCGGGGAAGGGGATGAGGCCTGTTTCAGGGACTTGTTTCTGAAGACCATTCTTCACAGTAAGTTTTGATATTATTAAATGCGTTACACTTGTTTTCTCAATATTTTTTGTTTGTGTATGAGATCCATTCGGAAGAACCCTGCAACCCGGGATGCCATAGATCAGGAGGTCCAGATTCAGGTCACCCGTCACCTGAAAGGGGCCCCCGATTGTGAAGGCAGGAGGTGGCTGCGCACAGGGAAGACGGATCCACTGCAGTGAGGGTCAACAACAAGTCTCGGACCACCTGTCTCAAAGTCTCTGAACCCTGGGCTAACTACTGTACCCTACCACACACTTCCACTTTATTCATATTCTGTACACACTAAAATCCCTTTCTTATACCTGACCAATGCAATAGTTATGCGATCTTACTGCACTACTAATGTATATACTTTTATATAATTCTATGCTGCTACTGCACTCACTATGCACATGGGCAAACAATGTCCATACTATATGCCTATAGGCAATTTAAAAAATATCTTAATTTCATTTAGCCTGTACCTTATTTTGTATTATCTTCAGGCCTCTTAATTTGATTTAGTTTATTTTGTATTTTTATTAGTATGAGGAAAACGGCATGTGAACGGCAGGAGCACGCCTGCTGCTTGACAAAGCAGTCTATCGCAGGCACCCGGTGAATGAGGCAATGGCCAAAAAAGCTGTTGCACGGCAATTGGCCACTCTGGAGGGACGCTGGCCTCCCGAGTGTTCATTGCTAACTGGGTTACTGTTGTCGACATGCTTCCAGCTTCAAACATTACTTCCACCATCTCCAATCATGCTAAGCCAATGTATCGCTTGAGTCCAACAAAATGGAATATAACATTGCGGATAAGGTTTGGAATTACACAATTTCATGTGTACAACATCTAAAGACTTGCATCACTATACCGATGTGTATTTGTTCATGTTTTATCTTGGAGAACGAGCATGAGGAAGTCTATTGTTGGTGTTGTACGTTTCTCAAAACCAAGTGAAATTGCAAAAAAAGGCATCTGGACAATTCTATAACATACCATTTACATCAAAAATATAGATTTTATAAAAAAAGTTAACTTGTCCTACAACCCACTTGGTGGGAATTGTAATGTGGCTCATTTAGCGAGGATCGCTACATTTCCCCCTCCAAAACAGGAAGGCACATCCCCGTGCTTCAACTACTCAGCCCCCTCACACGTTCGAGCCGTGCATTCCAATGACTTCACAGCCGCCATCCCACTTCTGACACCAATGTAGCGAAAGGCGAGGGAGGGAAACGAACCATGGATCGCTGGCGTGAAATCAAATCAAATGTTATGTCACATGCGCCGAATACAACGTGAAATGCTTACTTACAAGCCCTTAACCAACAATTCTGATTTCTTTTTAAAGTAAGAAAATATTTACCCTTCAAAAAACAACTAAATTAAAGTAAAGGTAAGAAAAAAGTAACACAATGAAATATATATACTATATATACAGGGGGTACTGGTACTATATATACAGGGGGTACGGGTACTGGTAGAGTCAATGTGTGGTTGTACCGGTTAGTCAAGGAAATTTAGGTAATGTGCAGTACCAGTCAAAAGTTTGGACACACCTACTCATTATTTTTACTATTTTCTACATTGTTGAATAATAGTGAAGACATCAAAACTATGAAATAATTCCATATGTGTTATGTAGTAACCAAAAAAGTGAATAACAAATCCAAATATATTTTATATTTGAGACTCTTCAAAGTAGCCATCCTTTGCCTTGATGACAGCTCTGCACACTCTTGAAATTCTCGCAACTAGCTTCATTAGGTAGTCATCTGGAATTAATTTCAATTAACAGGTGTGCCTTGTTAAAAGTTAATTTGTGGAATTTCTTTCCTTCTTAATGCATTTGAGCCAATCAGTTGTGGTGTGACAAGGTTGAGGTGGTATACAGAAGATAGCCCTATTTGGTAAAATACCAAGTCCATATTATGGGAAGAACAGCTCAAATAAGTAAAGAGAAATGACAGTCCATTACTTTAAGACATGAAGGTCAGTCAATCTTTTGCAGTCGCAAAAACCATCAAACTATGATGAAACTGTCTCATGAGGAGAGCCACAGGAAAGGAAGACCCAGGGTTACCTCTGCTGCAGAGGTTATGTTCATTAGAGTTAACTGCACCTCAGATTGAAGCCCAAATAAATGCTTCACAGAGCTCAAGTAACAGACATCTTAACATCAACTGTTCAGAGGAGACTGCGTGAATAAGGCCTTCATGGTCAAATTGCTGCAAAGAAACCATTACTAAAGGACACCAATAATAATAAGAGACTTGCTTGGGCCAAGAAACACAAGCAATGGACAATAGACCGGTGGAAATCTGTCCTTTGGTCTGATGAGTCCAAATTCTAGATTTTTGGTCTTTGTGAGACAGAGTAGGTGAGCGGATGATCTCGGCATGTGTGGTTCGCACCATGAAGCATGGAGGACGAGGTGTGATGGTGTGGGGCTGCTTTTCTGGTGACACTGTTTTCTTTAGAATTCAAGGCACACTCAACCAACATGGCTACCACAGCATTTTGCAGCGATACGCCCTCATCTGGTTTGCGCTTAGTGGGACTTTTGTAATTTGTTTTTCAACAGGACAATGACCCAACACACCTCCAGGCTGTGTAAGGGCTATGTGACCAAGTAGGAGTGATGGAGTGCTGCATCAGATGTCTAGGCCTCCACAATCACTCGACCTCAACCCAATTGAGATGGTTTGGAATGAGTTGGACCGCAGAGTGAAGGAAAAGCAGCCAACAAGTGTTTCCGCATATGTGGGAACTACTTCAAGACTGTTGGAAAAGCATTCCAGGTGAAGCAGGTTGAGAGAATGCCAAGAATGTGCAAAGCTGTCATCAAGGCAAAGGGTGGCTACTTTGAGTAATCTAAAATATAATTTATTTAACATTTGTTTAACACTTTTTTGGTTACTACATGATCCCATATGTGTTATTTCATAGTTTGGTTTTCACTATTATTCTACAATGTAGAAAATAGTAAAAATAAAGAAAAACCCTTCAATGAGTAGGTGTCCAAACATTTGACTGGTACTGTACATGTAGATAGGGGTAAAGTGACTATGCATAGATAATAAACAGCAAGTAGCAACAGCGTTTAAAAAAAGGGGTCAATGAAAATGGTCTGGGTAGTCATTTGATTAACTGTTAAGCAGTCTAATGGCTTGGGAGTAGAAGCTGTTAAGGAGCCTTTTGGACCTAGACTTGGCTGTCCGGTACCACTTGTCTATGACTAGGGTGGCTGGAGTATTTTAACATTTTTTACGGCCTTCTTGTGACACAGCTTGTTATAGAGGTCCTGGATGGCAGGAAGCTTGGCCACAATGATGTACTGGGGCGTATGCACTACCCTCTGTAGCGCCTTGCGGTCGGAGGCCGAGCAGTTGCCAGAACAAGCTGTGGTGCAACCTATCAGGACTGAGGATCTGAGGACCAATGCCAAATCATTTCAGTCTCCTGAGGCATTTTCGTGCCTTCTTCATGACTGTCTTGGTGTGTTTTGACCATGATAGTTTATTAGTGATGTGGACGCCAAGGAACTTGAAGCTCTCGACCCGCTCCACTACAGCCCAGTTGATGTGAATCAGGGCGTGCTCGGCCCCCATTTTCCTGTAGTCCACGATCTGCTCTTTTGCTTGCTCACGTTGGGTCTCTAACCGCCTCCCTATAGGCTGTCTCATCATTGTCGGTGATCAGGCCTACCACTGTTGTGTCGTCGGGAAACTTAATGATGGTGTTGGAGTCGTGCCTGGCCATGCAATCATGGGTGAACAAGGGAGTACAGGAGGGGACTGAGCACACACGCCTGAGGGGCCTGTGTTGAGGATCAGCGTGACGGATGTGTTGTTACCTACCCTTACCACCTGGGGGCGGCCCATCAGGAAGTCCAGGATCCAGTTACAGAGGGAGGTGTTTAGTCCCAGCTTATTGATGAGCTTTTAGGGCACTATGGTGTTGAACACTGAGCTGTAGTCAATGAATAGCATTCTCACATAGGTGTTCCTTTTGTCCAGGTGGGAAAGGGCAGTGTGGAGTGAAATAGAGATTGCATCATCTGTGGATCTATTGGGGCGGTATGCAAATTGGAGTGGGTCTAGGGTTTCTGGGATAATGGTGTTGATGTGAGCCATGACCAGCCTTTCAAAGCACTTCATAGCTACAGACTTGAGTGCTACGGGTTGGTAGTCATTTAGGCAGGTTACCTTAGTGTTCTTGGGCACAGGCACTACGGTGGTCTGCTTAAAACATGTTGGTATTACAGACTCGGACAGGGAGAGGTTGAAAATGTCAGTGAAGACACTTGCCAGTTGGTCAGCGTATGCTCGCAGTACACGTCCTGGTAATCCGTCTGGCCCTGCGGCCTTGTGAATGTTAACCTGTTTAAAAGGTCTTACTCACATTGGCGGCGGAGAGCGTGATCACACAGTCTTCCGGAACAGCTCTTGCTTGTTTCAGTGTTATTTGCCTCGAAGCGAGCATCGAAGTAGTTTAGCTCATCTGGTAGGCTCGTGTCACTGGGCAGCTCTCGGCTGTGCTTCCCTTTGTAGTCTAATGGTTTGCAGGCCCTGCCACATCCGACGAGCATCAGAGCCGGTGTAGTAGGATTCGATCTTAGTCCAGTATTGCCGCTTCGCCTGTTTGATGGTTCGTCGAGGGCATAGCGGGATTTCTTATAAGGTTCCGGGTTAGAGTCCCGCTCCTTGAAAGCGTCAACTCTAGCCTTTAGTTCAGTGCAGATGTTGCCTGTAATCCATGGCTTCTGGTTGGGGTATGTACGTACGGTCACTGTGGGGACGATGTCATCGATGCACTTATTGATGGAGCCAATGACTGATGTGGTGTACTCCTCAATGCCATCGGAGGAATCCCAGAACATATTCCAGTCCGTGCTAGCAAAACAGTCCTGTAGCTTAGCATCTGCTTCATCTGACCACTCTTGATTTAGCCACTGGTGCTTCCTGCTTTAATTTTGCTTGTAAGCAGGAATCAGGAGGATAGAATTATTGTCTGTCAGATTCGCCAAATGGAGGGCGAGGGAGAGCTTTGCATGCGTCTCGTGGAGTAAAGGTGGTCCAGAGTTTTTATCCCCCTCTGGTTGCACATTTAACATGCTGATATAAATTTTGTAAAACGGATTTGTTTCCCTGCATTAAAGTCCCCGGCTACTAGGAGCACCGCCTCTGGGTGAACGTTTTCTTGTTTGCTTATGGCGGAATACAGCTCATCCAATGCTGTCTTAGTGCCAGCCTCTGACTGTGGTGGTATGTAAACAGCTACGAAAAATACAGTTGATAACTCTGGGTAGATAGTGTGGTCTACAGTTTGTCATGAGATACACTACCTCAGACGAGCAATAGCTCGAGACTTCCTTAGATGTCGTGCACCAGCTGTTATTTACAAAAATACATAGTCCGGCACCCCTTGGCTTACCAGACGCCGCTGTTCTATGCCGGTGCAGCGTATAACCAGCCAGCTGTATGTTGATAGTGTCATCATTCAGACTCTGTGAAGCATAAGATCTTACAGTTTTACATGTCCCGTTGGACATTATTGTAAATTGTAAGGTATCCTTCGATGGTATTTATTTGTTCTACCTTATTTATGCTTGTATCCTAGGACCTTCAATAGATACATATATATTCAACCACAAGTGTGTACTAATGAGGTACACAAGAGAGAAAAAATGAATCAGAGGACTACTGAAGTTGTATTATTTCAGTGTAGATAAGGGCAGGTTAAAATAAAATCATGAGCCAGACAAGCCAGTGTATGAATCAAACTGATTTGCATATCAATGGAGTGGAAATTAGCTGATTTTGTGATCTGTAAGGTAAGTAACATTAATGTGTCAAGCAGATTACATGTTTTCTTTGACATTTCCCGAAACAGCAACGTTTAAGACATGGATTTCAAGTTGTAATGTTAAGGTACTGTTACAACCTGGCTCAAGATTGTAACAAACAATGGGAAACACTGATTAAAGGAATAACAAAATAACAAATTAATTTATTACATAAATAAAGTAAACACTCACAACAATAAATCAGATGAGGCATGAAGGGCTAGTAAATGACCTATTTGGGATACGAAACCCTCCGTAATGATCGGTGAATAGATGGATGCAGTGTCAACCATACCCAATGGTTCTTTTAACTGGTCCTGAGTTGGAACAATTGAATTGCTTAATTTAAAAGCAGGTGCCTCTAATGCCGTAGGCTTTACGGGCGCATTAACCCCAAAAGGCCTAGCATTTAACTCTAAGGACAGGGAATTCATTTTTCCAATGACCTTTACCACAGCAGTAATTGCAGATTTTGCCATGATCTGATTTCACATGGGAACCACAGTCAACTCTTGAGACAAGGTCAGGCCCAGTAGTTAAGAATTTAGTCCCAAAACTCTCCCTGTGACCATCACTGCTAAGACGGGGTTCCCCAAAGTGACCTTATGCGTAAGCACATATTTATCAGCCAACACGGCAGCCTCTGAGGCGGTCTGCACCTTAAGCTCATGTGGCAAGGCTGTCAGAGACAGAATCTTTGAACTGCTCCAGCACAACTAAACTGCACAACTGCTCGTAGGTTGTAACATCCAACGAAGTGCTCCATCAGTTACACTTGGTGTGCAAATCCCGTTTGAACTCAACATAAGCATGTTTGTCAGCTTTTTTTCCAGGTACTCAACTGCTGGCGATACACTTCAAGAACTAACTCATAGACGTGCAAAACGGCAGCTTTAACTTTGCCATAGTTTTGGCTGTCAGCAATGTTAAGAGCCGAGTAGACCTCTTGTGCTTTCACAGTTAGCACACATTGCAATATCAACGTACGGTCGTTGTCGAGCCAATTCCTGGAATCTGCTACCCTTTCAAACAGCGAAAAAAAAGTGTTTTCTTTTAACTGAATTTCAGCAGGAGCCTCAAGTTTCCAGCTACATCGAAGGAAAACTGAGCACGACCTCCGGAGAAGCCACATCAGCACTGAGGACCCTCCCAGCTCCGCCCACCTCTCCTACTCTGCCCGCCAATCTCCTGCAGGAAGTAAGCACAGCAAAACCCAGTAGACAGAGCAGGGAGGGGCCGTCACAGTACCCAAAAGTAGTTTGAATTCATGTTTTTGATTTATTAGCTAAACAAAACTTGTTTAAACAGCGAAATTGTCGCGGAAATCAGCCTTGTTTGCATAGCAATGATGAAAAGAACGTCATTTAGGCTGTAATGATCTCCAAAATTCCAATCATTAGGTAATCACACCGTTGATTTAGCAACATACGCTAATAGTTGAATCCCATTGTGACGCAGAGGGGGACAATATTTGTCCGGGGCCCATGACAAATCTTTTTAAACTTCTGAGGGGGAAGAGGCGTTGTCGCGCCTTATTCAAGACTGTGTGCGTGTGGGTGGACCATTTTCAGTCGTTAGTGATTTGTCACAGAGGAACTTGAAGCTCTCGACCCGTTCCACTACAGCCCAGTCGATGTTTTATGTTTGTCTTGTGTGGAGTGAAAGAGGGAATGAGTGAACAATTAGCTGCCTGTTGGAATCAGTTCTGTTCAGCTGACCAACTTTGGCCTAATGAGCTGCCACCTGGATAAAGGTAGCCAGTGCTGGAAGATGAAATTCATACTGACACCAGTAATACACCACCCGGACTACTACTACTACTACCGCCACCGACAACTACCCGCTTCTGCTACCCCTGGGGAAAGAGGAATTGCTACCAGGAGAGACTGCGACCCTGCTCGGGCTAGCCGAACGACCCTGCTCGGGGTGAACAAAATGAACCACGTTAACCTCCGCTCTAGTGTGATTGAAGTACTGCTACGTTGTCAAATGATTGTGCTATTGATAAAGTTTCTCCAGTGGAACCCAGTCGGTGCGCCATGGAAGAGACCATTGCTACATTTACCACTGCTACATTTTTGGACTCACCTTGTGAATGTGGTGCAGCGGTCCTTTGTGGGCAAATTTTGTCATCAAAATTAACACGTGGTGTGGTCTGATGATTCCAAATTTGAGATTTTTGCTTCCAACCGCCGTGTCTTTGTGAGACGCAGAGTAGGTGAACAGATGATCTCCGCATGTGTGGTTCCCACCATGAAGCATGGAGGAGGAGGTGTGATGGTGTGTGGGTGCTTTGCTGGTGACACTGTCTGTGATTCCTTTAGAATTCAAGGCACACTTAACCAGCATGGCTACCACAGCATTATGCAGCGATACGCCATTCCCATCTGGTTTGCGCTTAGTGGGACTGAAATATTAGATTTTGATTTAAAGTGGGGGGGGGGGGTCAGTTTACCATTGAAGCTGCTTCACTCTTTGCTAGCTAGCTGTAAAAATGTATCACTAGCCACTTTAAACAATTTTGTATATAATGTTTACGTATCCGACATACTCATATCAAATGTATACACTGTACTCTAAACCATCTACTGTATCTTGCCTATGCCGTTCGGCCATCGACCCAAATCTCTAGCCACTTTAATAATTATAATTGGATGAAATAATGTATCACTAGCCACTTTAAACAATGCCATTTATATAATGTTTACATATCCTACATTACTCATCTCATATATATATATATATGTATGTGTATATACTGTACTCCATACCATCTACTGCATCTTGCCTATGCCGGTCAGCCATCGCTCATCCATATATTTATATGTACATACTCGTATTCATTCCTTTACTCTTGTGTGTATAAGGTAGTTGTTGTGAATTTGTTAGATTACTTGTTAGATACTACTGCATGGTCGGAACTAGAAGCACAAGCATTTCGCTACACTCGCATTAACATCTGCTAACCATGTGTATGTGACAAATAAAATTTGATTTGATTTGATTTGAAAAGCGTTAATGTTATTAGTCTTAGTCTAATTAGCTAGCTCGAACCAGCTTCCACTGTTGCCAGAATAATGGCTCCACAGCCTCCTCCACCTCCAACTGTTCCTGATGATCTTGGAGCAGAGGAGCCAGCCCAGGTTAGCCTAGAATCCTACCCTAGCTGCAGGTTTTCTGTCCAAAAACATTAATTTAATAACAACTGGTTCATAGGAAGACAGTGGCTGGAATACTTACTGCAGATGCTGCATTTTGTTTTTCATGTGTCAAGTTCTACGTTGGGTCCAATGCTAACGCAGACATGGCCTTCACCTATGCTGGGTTTTTAACTGGAAGAACACTATTGACAGTACCAAAGGATTTGACGCACCACCACCAGCTCCAAGCAAACATTGACCTTATGTAAGTACACATCTCCAGCAATAAGTGGTGGACAGTACAGTAGGCCAGCAGGACAGAGGAGAAGAGACTGAGTGTAAAAGACTCTTCTTCAGCATGTTGATGCTGTCATTAGTGAAATGATTTAGCCCACTGGTAGAGGCCCTGTGTGCACTTGAACCAGACATCCATGACTTTCTAGATGTGAAAAAGGTGAAACCGCTGCTGGATCTAAGCTACTGTAAAGAGATTTGGTGGAAGCTGAGTTTAGTGTCGCTCACTAGTTTTTGCAGACTGAAATCACCCGCTCTGGCTCCAATGAGAACAAATGGACCCCACTTGATATCCTGCAACGATTCTCTGTGCCTCTCTCCGCTATGCCGACCGTGTTTACTGCACTGAAACATGGACCGACTTTTGGGGCATCCACAGCTACATGCGAGAACAAATTTTCCACTTTGACAAACATGTTCAGTCAGCACAAAAGAAACATGCTACACCCAAGGAAAGGTCAACTAATCCAACTGGCATTTGAGGGATCTTACAAGAAGATTTCGGGGAGAATGGAATGATTGATTACTCAGGATGTTCCCCAGAGCATCAAGGAAGCTAAATAGTTAATTCAATGGTTACCTGGACTATATTCACTGTCCCTATCTTGCACTGACTCTATGCACACTCACAAGACTATATATAAACACTCACTCACACACACACCACACTGACACTCACACAAAACCCACACACATACACTACATGCTCGCACAAACTTTTACACTCATCATATGCTGCTGATACTCTTTTCTTTATTTTACACTATTATTATCTATTCTGATGCCTAGTAACTTTACCCTGCCTTCATGTACATATCTACCTCAAATAACCATGCACTACATTCTTGTGTGTTTCATTCCTCTTGTGTTACATAAAAATAATAATAATTTAACAAGTATTTTTTAAATGTTTTTATGTGACACAAGAGGAATGAAATACACAAAAAGGGGCTCGTAAGCAAGTATTTCATGGTAAAGTCTACACCCGTTGTATACGGCTCATGTGAGAAATACGATTTGATTTGTATAGAAAAGAGTCATATAGGCATATTTTCTTCACAATAGACAAACAGGCTCATTCTGTTCAGAACAACCCAGGGTATGACGTCATGTCATCTTGTAACTGTACAAACATATCAAACATAGTGATCATAAACATTTACACTGTACATGACATGAATTTTATAATATGTAAATGAGAAGTGCAGATTTGGACTCAGTGTTTGGGTTACTTGTATGACATCAAAGCGGTATTTATTATAATCCTCAACATCTCATCTTTCTAAATATACTGAACAAAAATATAAACGCAACATGCAACAATTTCAAAGATTTTACTCAGTTACAGTTCATATAAGGAAATCAGTAAATTGAAATAAATTCATTAGGCCCTAATCTATGGATTTCACATGACTGGGCAGGCATGCAGCCATGGGTGGGCCTTGGAGTGCATAGGCCCACCCACTTGGCAGCAAGGCCCACCCACTGGGGAGCCAGGCCCAGCCAAAAATAATTTGTTTTTTCCCTACAAAATGACTTTATTACAGACAGAAATACTCCTCTGCATCCCCACCCCATCAAACGATCCCGCAGGTGAAGGAACTGGATGTGGAGGTCCTGGGCTGGTGTGGTTACACGTGATCTGTGTTTGTGAGGCCAGTTGGGCATATTGACATATTCTGTAAAACGACGTTGGAGGCAGCTTATGGCAGAGAAATTAACATTCAATTCTCTGGCAACAGCACGGGTGGACATTCCTGCAGTCAGCATGCCAATTGCACTCTCCCTCAACTTGAGACATCTGTATGGTGTTGTTTGACTAAACTTCACATTTTAAATCATCCTTTTATTGTCCCCAGCACAATTGCACCTGTGTAATGATCATGCTGTTTAATCAGCTTCTTGATATTCCACACCTGTCAGGTGGATGGATTATCTTGACAAAAGAAAAATGCTATCTAACAGGGATGTGAACGAAATTTGAGAGAAATAAGCTTTTTGTGCGTATGGAACACTTCTGGGATTTTTTATTTCCACTCAAGAAACGCGGAACCAACACTTTACATATTGCGTTAAAATGTTTTTTCAGTGTACATTGAGTCCTCTTAATTTACAGCATTTCCCTCACTCAGACAATAGAAAAAAAACGTTGCACAAATAGCGGGAGAGATTCTTGTCATGTGCGGTGATCGAGTTCAGAATGGCTTACACTCAAAACCCATACAGCATTGTAAAGTGCAGAGCCTGAACTCTGACATAGTTTATAGCATTATAGCACTGCGTTCCAATTTAGTTGTTTTATCAGTTCCCAAATCTGCCATTTTCAACCCTTACACTCTTAGCACTTTTTTCTATCTAGAACCTAAAAGGGTTCTTCAGCTGTCTACTTCCGGCGCCGACAGCTATGGCAGCCTCGCTTCACGTTCTCAGGAAGCTATGCAGTATTTTTTTTTTATGGAATACTTCTTACATTGTTACCCCGGGAAATCTTAAGTTATATTACACACAGCCGGGAGGAATTATTGGATATATAAGCAACGTCAATTTACCAACATTACGACCAGGAATACGACTTTCCCAAAGCGGATCCTCTGTTTGGTCCACCAACCAGGACAATAGACTGGATCCCAGCCGGCGACCCAAAACAACGGCGGCGCAGGAGAAGGGGTAGACGAGGCGGTGTTCTGGTCAGGCTCCGTAGACGGGCACATCGCGCACCGCTCCCGAGTATACTACTTGCCAATGTCCATTCTCTGGACAACAAGGTAGACAAAATCCAAGCAAGGATTGCCTTCCAGAGAGACATCAGTGACTGCGTTCTTTGCATCACGGAAACATGGCTCACTCAGGACACGTTATCAGAGTCGGTACAGCCACATGGTTTCTCCACGCATCGCGCCGACAGAAACAAACATCTATCTGGTAAGAAGAAGGGCGGGGGTGTATGCCTTATGATTAACGAGTGTTAATCATAACAACATAACAACATACAGGAACTCAAGTCCTTTTGTTCACCTGACATAGAATTGCTTACAATCAAATGCCGATCGCATTATCTACCAAGAGAATTCTCCTCGATTATAATCACAACCATGTATATCCCCCCTCAAGCTGACACATCGATGGCACTGAAAGAAATTCATTTGACTCTATGTTAACTGGAAACCACATATCCTGAGGCTGCATTTATTGTGGCTGGGGATTTTAACAAGGCTAATCTGAAAACAAGGCTCCCGAAATTTTATCAGCATATCAAATGTGCGACCCGGGCCTGGAAGATCCTGGATCATTGTTATTCTAACTTCCCTGACGCATACAAGGCCATTCTCCACCCTCCTTTCGGCAAGTCTGACCACAACTCCATTTTGTTGCTCCCAGACTACAGACATAAACTAAAACAGGAAACGCCCGTGCTCAGGTCTGTTCAACGCTGGTCAGACCAATCTGATTCCACGCTTCAAGATTGCTTCGAGCATGTGGACTGGGATATGTTCCGGACAGCATCAGACAACAACATTCATGTATACGCTGATTCTGTGAGCGAGTTTATTAGCAAGTGCATCGGTAATGTTGTACCCATAGCAACTATTAAAACTTTCCCCAACCAGAAACCGTGGATTGTTGGCAGCATTCGCACAAAACTGAAAGCGCGAACCACTGCTTTTAATCAGGGCAAGGCGAGCCGGAAACATGACTGAATACAAAGTGTAGCTATTGTATTCAATCAAACAAGCTAAGCGTCAGTATAGAGACAAAGTAGAGTCACAATTCAACGGCTCAGACACGAGAGGAATGTGGCAGGGTCTACAGTCAATCACGGACTCCAAAAAGAAAACCAGACCACGATGTCCTGCTCCCAGACAAACTAAACAACTTCTTTGCTCACTTTGAGGACAATACAGTGCCACCGACACGGCCCGCTACCAAAACCTGCGGGCTCTCCTTCACCGCAGCCAACGTGAGTAAAACATTTAAGCGTGTTAACACTCGCAAGGCTGCCGACCCAGATGGCATCCCTGGCCGTGTCCTCAGAGCATACGCAGACCAGCTGGCTGGTGTGTTTACGGACATATTTTCAATCAATCCTTATCCCAGTCTGCTGTTCCCACATGCTTCAAGAGGGCCACCATTGTTCCTGTTCCCAAGAAAGCTAAGGTAACTGAGCTAAATGACTATCGCTCTGTAGCACTCACTTCCGTCATCATGAAGTGCTTTGCGAGACTAGTCAAGGATCATATCACATCCATCCTACCAGACACCATAGACCCACTCCAATTTGCTTACCATCCCAATAGGTCCACAGACGACGCAATCACACGGCACACTGCCCTAATCCACCTGGACAAGAGGAATACCTATGTAAGAATGCTGTTCATCGACTACAGCTCAGCATTTAACACCATAGTACCCTCCAAACTCGTCATTAAGCTCGAGACCCTAGGTCTCGACCCAGCCCTGTGCAACTGGGTCCTGGACTTCCTGACGGGCCGGCCCCAGGTGGTAAGGGTAGGAAACAACATCTCTACCCCGCAGATCCTCAATACTGGGGCCCCACAAGGGTGTGTTCTCAGCCCTCTCCTGTACTCGCTCTTCACCCATGACTGCGTGGCCAAGCACGCCTCCAACTCAATCATCAAGTTTGCTGACGACACTACAGTGGTAGGCTTGATTAGCAACAACGATGAGACGGCCTACAGGGAGGAGGTGAGGGCCCTCGGAGTGTGGTGTCAGGAAAATAACCTTTCACTCAACGTCAACAAAACTAAGGAGATGATCGTGGACTTCAGGAAACAGCAGAGGGAGCACGCCCCTATCCACATCGACGGGACAGTAGTGGAGAAGGTTGAAAGTTTTAAGTTCCTCGGCGTACACATCACAGACAAATTAAAATGGTCCACCCACACAGACAGCGTGGTGAAGAAGGCGCAACAGCCCCTCTTCAACCTCAGGAGGCTGAATAAATTTGTCTTGTCACCAAAAGCACTCAAACTTCTACAGATGCACAATCGAGAGCATCCTGTCGGGCTGTATCACTGCCTGGTACGGCAACTGCTCTGCCCACAACCGTAAGGCTCTCCAGAGGGTAGTGAGGACTGCACAACGCATCACCGGGGGTAAACTACCTGCCCTCCAGGACACCTACACCACCCGATGACACAGGAAGTCCAAAAAGATCATCAAGGACAACAACCACCCGAGCCACTGCCTGTTCACCCCGCTATCATCCAGAAGGCGAGGTCAGTACAGGTCTATCAAAGCTGGGACCGAGAGACTGAAAAACAGCTTCTATCTCAAGGCCATCAGACTGTTAAACAGCCACCACTAACATTGAGTGGCTGCTGCCAACATACTGACTCATAGCCACTTTACTAATTAAAAAGTGGATGTAATAAATGTATCACTAGCCACTTTAAACAATGCCATTCATATAATGTTTACATATCCTACTTTACTCATCTCACATGTATATACTGTATTCTATACCATCTACTGCATCTTGCCTATGCCGGTCAGCCATTGCTCATCCATATATTTATATGTACATACTCTAATTCATTCCTTTACACGTGTGTGTATAAGGTAGTTGTTGTGAAATTGTTAGATTACTTGTTAGATACTACTGCATGGTCAGAACTAGAAGCACAATCATTTCGCTACACTCACATTAACATCTGCTAACCATGTGTATGTGACAAATAAAATTCGATTTGATTTTGATTTCAAATGAGTGAAAGGTGATACTGTCACGGTTCATCAATTCACCGGCTCACTCTGTGTGTGCGTGTGTGTGTGGGTGTGGCCGCTGATTGCTCCCTGCTCGTTATCAGCGCCAGCTGTTACTCATTGTCTGTGCCTTTATATACTCGTGGTCTTGGTCTAGTGTTTGTCGGTTCGTTGTCTTGTTTCCCTGTGCGTGTGTTTCTCTCCAGGCCGAGCTCTGTGTTCTCCTATGGTTCTGTTCTCCGCTGGACTCTTCGTTCGCTCTCGCTCCTGTGGAGGTCTCTATGCTGGGCACGTTCAGGATCGCCAGTCTGGGAAATCCTCTTCACTCACTGACACTACTGAGGATTGGCTCTCCCCTGCAGTCTCGGCGCTGCTAACACCCAGACACTTCCTGACACCCCCGATTACCTGTACCTGTGACTTACCACATGAATTACTTCAATAAATGGTGAACTTGACTCGCTACTGAATCCTCCGTTCCTTTTCACGTGACAGATACTTCTTCTGCTTTGAGTCTTCTGTTTTAAAAAAAAAAAATCTGTGCCAAAGCATCACTACAGCAGTTTTGTCAGCAAGGCGGCATAAACGAAAACTGTTTTTTGTTTTGTTATTTTCTAGATTTGAATTTGTGATGTTGAAAGTAAGACGCGTACTGAAGCTGCAGATTGTGTGTGTGTACTGTTGACAAACTTGACTGATTTTGTTACTAAGGAAAGATAATAAATATGTAAGAAGATACTACAAAGACGTACAGTATATTATCTACATAGAGAGGGTTTAAAATGGGTCAAGGTAAGAAGATTCATGCACTCAGGCGCTCTCCTTGGCTGGACAGTTTTAAGCATCTCCTCTTGCTCCTCCTCCTCTTCCTCTTCCCTCTTCTCCCGTGCCTCTCCCTCCACGTGGTACCCCACCATCAGCTGGTACACCATCATCCCCACCACCGCACCAATGAAGGGGGCAAAGATGGGCACAAAGAACCAGTAGGAATTAGCCCTATGGGAGACCAAGACAGAGACAAGGCTGTATGTCTATGGAGAGTAAATCGTGAGAGCAGAGCTATTATCTTAATAACTTATGGTAAGATAGAACTTCTCATAAGACATACTTTATTTAAGTCATTATTAGAAAGAAAACACAGCAAGCGAATAACAGGAGAAAAACCCTAAAGAGACTCACGTGAAGACCTCGCTACCCCAGCCAGCCAGGGCAGTAAATATGCGTGGGCCCAGGTCTCTGGCAGGGTTGACAGCATAGCCCGAGTTGAAGCCCATGGACAGACCAATGACCAGCACCACAAAGCCCACCGTGAAGGCCTCCAAGCCCCGGGGAATAGGGTTTTTGTAGGGGTCCACGATGGCCAGGATACACATGATCAGGGCAGCTGTGCCTATCATCTGTAACACAGCCAGGCTCAGTTGTATATGGTTGTTGTGTGTGTTTTGTTGAATAAATGTGCTTGTTGTTGTTATGTACTATGGTTTCCATACAGGATATTAGTCCATATAACTTATTGTGATTCAAAGGCTGTCCTAATATGGATGCACTAATATACATAATATTGTGAATGCACCTGATCAAAGATTCCATTAACCAGAGTGAGATGTTTGGAGGGATAGGTAGCAAAAATCCCAGCAGTGGCATTCTCTCCCACAACGATCAGTGTTCCTTGGCCGTAGTCCCACAATGCATCTGGAGAAACCACAGCAACATATAAGATACCACATTGTGTGTGGTACAGTACCATCTACAGTAGCTGTATAACCTTAACTCCCTTAGGGAGACAATAACAGTTAATTAAGTCTAAACTTTGAACGTCTTGAATGTTTTCGGTGGAACATGGCCACTGGAAAAACTTGTTGTTGTTTGGACATTTCTCATCATAAAACATTTCCAAATTCACCTCACCAAAATACATGCCAAATATGATCCCAGATCCCAGGAAGGCCCCCAGAGTCTGGAATAAGAAAAACATAGTAAACTTCCTCCAAGTTTCTCTCCCCAATAGACAGAGGGCGAAGGTTACAGTTGGGTTCAGGTGGCCTCCTGTGACAAAGAACAATTTTGGCAAATGGTGACTGGCCATTTCTCAGTTTCATTCTATTCCATTTACTCTGAGTAAAAAACACCCAAGACCATCTCTCTTTAAACCAAGTCTCCTCCTGCTTTTCTTTAAATGAGAGAAAACAACCCGAGCATATCAAGACCATAGATGATTCTCATAAAACCTTTTCTCAGAGGGGAGAAAAAGACCAGAGACTATCTGCCGTAATAGTAGACTTAGTAAATGCCTGTTAGGATGGCAGGTCTCTGTGACACACAGTAAATTGGAGCGATGAAAAGGCCCCGAATATGATCCCATGAAGCTACAGTAGATTTGCCCTTTAAAACCTTGAAGTAGAAAACCTAATGAACTGTTCAGACTGCGCATTCACGTAGGTGTCGGTCTCCCTCCTCTCACCTTGTGTTTGCAGCTTAAATTGCGGCATGGTAGGAGGTCCCTAATTATACAAGTCTTATTTTCACAGCTGCCATCTGTATTAGAGGGCGACAGCCTCATTATAAAGGCATTGAAGACGTGGGCACAAGTGAACTGCGGAACTCTCTGTGCTGCCTGCCTTTTGATTTGCTTTTATAGTGAATAAAGAAATAACGCAATTTGCAATTTCACACTTTCCTTTCAATCATGGACCCAATAACTGAAATTTGAGGGGCAAGCGAGTGTCATTCTTTGTTTCTCTGTATGCCTCTCGGATTTCCACTGTTTGCAGTTCTCTCTCTCACTCTCTCTCTCTCTGTCTCTGTCTCTAAATACTGCAGTTGAAATTACTGTTAGTTTACCTTAGGTAGAATGTGTCTGTCACAATAGTTAACTGATCACTCCCAATAGACTTGCTACTATCAGACAGTAATGTCTGGATTAATGAAAACTCTTCTTGTCCTGACCTTTGATTTCAGAGGAAGTAAGAGTGATAACATGCCCCCCTCACTTGAGATCTGTCCACTGACCAGTATGCCCAATGTGGCAGCGAAGCCAAAGGCAAAGTTGACGGTGAGGAACATTCCATGGGAGCCACCACTCAGCACCAGCTGGGCTACTGCACCACAGCCAAACATCTACAGAGAGAGGAGAGAGACAGGTGAGACGAGAGAGACCCTGCATGGGTTACCAAACCCATGTGAATTTTCTAGTGTGTTGTTGTTACGTTTTGTTGATGTTTAAACTGATCCCCCCTCCCATAAAGGAATACGCTATATATAAGGGTCATCTTCATCACCATCTTCATCATCAACAAGTTTACTATGGCATGCGCATCACATTCAGATAGTCTGTAACTATCTGTGTAGACATTTTCTGTGTAGATTAGTGAGAATGTAGGATGCATAAAGAATAGCCTGTTCCAGTCCAGTCTCTTTCTGCTTTAGTCAGCTTGTTGTCAGGACAAAGTAGTTTTTCAATCAACTTTTGTCTGAGTGCCTTGTGCACTCAGGATCCCAAAAATGCCTGTGGTCGAGCGGTGGTCCAGTACTTATCTCAAATTAGTTTTAAGACTTTTCCAACTTTAGGTCTGTATAGCGCCCAGATTAACAGACAGAGGGTAGAAAATAGGTCACCAAAGATGGTAAACACCTCCAACCGATTGACCCGAGTACCACCCCTCTTGCTGTGCCATGCAGGGGGCCATTTAGCTTACTACAGATCTTGCCTGAGGTGTGGCTTCCATTGACCCAAGAAACCGTGTTTGTGTCGTTTTGAATGTGCTATGGAGCCCATGGGTGGCGTGTGTGTGTGTGTTTGCTGCGGAGCCCAGGGGCCGTGGTGGTGTGCAGTGGTGGTCGCTGGTTGGCTGATTATCTGGCGCAGACAGGTCATATATTCAACAAAGCAGCATGGTGGATCATACAGAAACATACATTTGTGCTGAGTTTCCATGGGAAGATATAAAGCTTTCTATATGCATTTGATCAAGAGTGTGTTGTGGTGGGTGGGTTATGGTGGCTATTGAAGATCCTAGCTAGATATCTACCTGTGGAGCTTTCTTTAGAGCAGAGAAGACCTGCCGTCCGGCATCCAGGGCCAGGGGAGTTCTGTTTGCCAGGGGGGCATAACGCTTCACTCAGTAGTGTGACCAAACAGCGGATCAGACATCAGTTAGACCTCTCACACTGCAGGCTAGGAAAATACCAGATGGCATGACCACCCCCCTCTGCTCGTATCTTCTCTCCAGCTACTGTTATTGTGCTGTGTGGTGGTTACCATTGGAAACAGTTGATACCAGGTAGCTGTTTGTGTATTAATCTCACGTGCTTTATTTGGATTGAGCAGAATACCAATGAGGCTGCTAGTGCCTTTCGGTTACCTATGTGGACGAGTTGGTTCCATGACAATTATCTTTCACCTTGGAGGGCAGTATACAATTCTATTCTATTCCGTAGGTTTGTCTCGTATAGGCTAGGTTTTGAGTTCTCCCTACAACAGTATGCATGTGAACGTGTTTGTGCATTAATATTTTACAGCCAGATACAGTGAATCCATGTAAATATGGAATGTAATATCAACAAGGAAGTATTAATCATTATCTGATTACTTCACTTTCTCTCAGAATTAATTACCTGGTTATATCAAAAACAGAAAGTTATTTAAATGTATTCATTTAAAGTAAAGGATGTTCATTTTCAGTGTATGTTTTTCATGTCGAAGACTTGAGAGGTTCATTAACATGTGATAATAAAATAATATTATAAAGCTGATCATATAGTTCACACAGTGTCAGTTCTGGTTGTGCAGGTAATGCAAACAATGTGGGAAGAGCTAACCTTTTACACTCACACCCAAGCTCAAAGCATTGTTTTAAACAACACATTTAGATTGAGATCATTCATTACAAGTGTGAAATTCATTATAAAACCAGGAATTAAGTCATCAGAGGATTTAAAATACTTAATAAACAATCAATTGGGTTAATAACCTGCTTCATCTAGATTTTGGAGGACATTCTTTTCACACCCGCAAGCTGTCAATCAGCTCCTACTTGTTGGATAGCTAATGATAGTATGGCACTGTGTTTCCTATTGACAGTCACCCACTCATAACCCTCTGAGGTCGATGTCCGGTGACATCCTCCAATTATATTAAATAGAAACCTGTGTGTTTACGCTAGAGACTTCCTGTTTTTTGCATTAGCTGCGTCTCAATCCATTGAATCTGCTGATGTAGACCTCCGCTTCCCTAGATGGGTGTTTGTCGGACATGAGAGGATGCCGAAAAGTTCCATTTCACAAAAACATCTGTAAAGTCTTAACGTTTTGAGCTAGAAGCTATTTGGACTATCGGAAGCTGAGAACACAGACATGTTAGCTGTTTTGCTCTACGACGCTCACAAGATTAATAAGACTTGTCTGAAGGTAACCTTGTACTGGGTGGTAAAAATGAATAGAAGTGAATAGGGTGTAGAATGTGCCAAAACTAAAGGGGTTAAATACAGGTCTCAAATATAGAAAAACACTTCAAAACATACTTCCTTCCCTATGACCATCTTAAAACAATTCCATACGTTAGCTTAGTAGATATCCCCCTCTAAAGGCTTAGACTCAAGAGAAGGGTTTTATTTACATAGGTAATACTACTCTAGTGATGTAGAACAGTCCCCACTCACCACGAGTATCAGGGTTCCCAAGCACTCTTCCAGAGCCTGGCGTAGCAACATGTGGCGGATCTGAAAGGTCCTCACTAGCTTGTCCATAAGTGCCTTCTGTTACCCATGAAGCAGCTGTGACAGGGTCGTCCGGTGAGAACAGGGTCTGTGGCAGAGGCGCAGGGCTGACTAGGAATGTGTGTGAAAGAGGGCCGTGTGTCGACTCTATAAGATCTCAGAAAAGGATCCCTCCCTTGTTAAAAAAAAACACAAAAAAAACCCCAGCTCTCCTGGATTCTGAACCCCTCCCTCCACATCTCCACCCATATATTTTTTCCTCTTCATTATTATTGTTGTCAAGTCCTCTTTTTCAACTTTTTCCTCCTCTGCTTTCTTGAAAATGTCCTTCCTTGTTGTCAGATGGATTACTTCAACTACTCCACTTGATGTTTTGTAACTTAGTCAAACAGGCAACACATTTCTGATATCTGATGTGAAAAGATCGGATGTGATTAGTCAAAATACCAATTAGTGGAAAACATCAGAAGTGTGATGCCTGTGTAAATGTAGCCGTAGTGTCGCCTGCCTGTATGCAAGAATAGTTTCAACAGAGTAACTGGTTCAAGCTCTACTCCATGTGTTCGCCCTAAATCACTGAAGTAGTTTTAAGCAGGTGTGGCAAAGAAGGGGGTTGAATGATAAATGGCAGATATGTGAGAGCAGAACTAATAAACGGGCTCTGCACCATCACTAAAATGGCCACCCCGATCAGAACTACAGATCACAAAATGGCCGACTGTCAAAACAACAATTCACAGAAGCAAGGGGAACCCTCAGAAGGTGGGGCCAACCCACAGATAAGGGGTCAAGACAAACCAGGAAGAGAGAGAGGAAGGGATGGAAGGATCTGTGAACCATAGAGAAAGAAACAATATATATTGGCCGGATTTACCGTGTATGAGCTGGACTGTTTGGACTTACCTGTTGGCGTTTGGACCTGGACCTACCGAGAACCTGATTCGTGTACCGAACCCTGCTATCCTTGACCTTGACCTTGCCTGCGGCATGTCCTGTTCGAAAGAACTCTCAATCTGCGATGATTTTGGTGAGGGTTTCCCACTTAATTTGTGACAAACGCTCCTAATCTTGAAGAGGTTTGCCACACAGGGTACTTATCTTGTATAATTACCATACACAATAGCATTACTGATGTGGAAATTTTATCGCTTAAATTACTTGCCAAATGTACACATACATACAGTACCCGTCAAAGGTTTGAACACACCTACTCATTCAAGGGTTTTTCTTTATTTGGACTATTTTCTACATTGTAGAATAATAGTGAAGAACAATAATCGACAGGACAACAGTGAACAAAGGGCACACTTATACATTTACTAATCAATGGGAATAGGGACCAGGTGTGCGTAATGACAGTTCCGAACGAATCAGTGACAGTACCCCCATGACGTGCTGCACCAGCAGCGCAACGACACCGGCCTCGAGGGCGATCACAGGAACGCAGTGCAGGTCGATCAGGACCCGATGCAGCTGCAGAAGTTGCATCGTCATCGGACAGGCCAGCTGCCGAAGTTGCAGCGGCGTCGGACGGACCCGTTGTGGCGGCGCCGGACGGCCCAGTCGCAGCGTCGTCAGACGGGCCATTCCCGCTGTCTCCCTTAATGGCTGGTTATTCTGTCACGCTGGTATAAAGGATTTGGAGACAGGTGCAGGATACACCATAAGGGTTTTTAATACACCCAAAACAAACATGTATACAAAACACTGGGCTGTACCTAAACAAAAGAGCGAGGGTACAGTTGTCATTCGTTGAATGACACAGGACGATACCCGTAATACACAATATATATAGCACGCAGCATAACAGCTGCACCAACACATAGGTACTCACACGACCAACGAACATGGGAACAATAATTGACAGGACAATGGTGAACAAAGGGCACACTTGTGCATTTACTAATCAATGGGAATAGGGACCAGATGTGCGTAATGACAGTTCCGGAGGGATCCGTGACACAGTAGCTGAGCATGACTCGTATCTACCATCATAGTGCTTGCCCAAATGCTGTGGGCCGCCATATTCGCGTGATACCTCTAAACATTATTACTGGGTTTCCATCACTAACCATATTCACAGAACCCTAACACTAACTTTAACCCTAACTTGAAATCTGAGGAAAAAAAGTTTATCAACTTCGACCTTAGCTGGGAAGCTGACACTATATGACGGTGCGATGACCAATCAGGCTTGTTATAGCTTCCAGATACTTTGGATGGCTGTTTATACTAGTGTTACCTAGCATACTGAGGGCTTGTGTATCACCCACATGGTGATTAGCTGTTGGCTATCAAGCGTGGTATCACTTAATTAAACATTCTGTTCGAGATAGATTTTTCAGACAACTCTAATCTGCAGGCATACTTTAGTAATATATGGGGTCTATTTCTCTAGTTCATGTCATGTACAGACGTGCTTAAATGTGTTGGTACTCTTCCACAAAAAATGAAGAATGCACAATTTTCTCTGAAATAACTTGAAACTGACTAAAGCAATTGGCATCCACCATTGTTTATTTCATATTTAATAGAAATCAGACTTTGCTTTAGATTTATTATTTACAATATGTTGAATAAACAAACAAATGAAAATGGCATGGACAAAAATGATTGGACCCTCAACCTAATATTTTGTTGCACAACCTTTAGAGGCAATCACTGCAATCAAATGTTTTCTGTAGCTCTCAATGAGACTTCTGCACCTGTTAACAGGTAGTTTAGCCCACTCTTCCTGAGCAAACTGCTCCAGCTGTCTCAGGTTTGATTGGTGCCTTCTCCAGACTGCAAGTTTCAGCTCTTTCCATAGATGTTCGATAGGATTCAGATCAGGACTCGTAGAAGGCCACTTCAGAATAGTCCAATGTTTTGTTATTATCCATTCCATTCTTGGGTGCTTTAAGCTGTGTGTTTTGGGTCATTATCCTGTTGGAGGACCCGTGACCTGCGACTGAGACAGAGCTTTCTGACACTGGGCAGTACATTTCGCTCCAGAATGCCTTGATAGTCTTGAGATTTCATTGTGCCCTGCACAGATTCAAGGCACCCTGTGCCAGGAGCAGCAAAGCAACTTCAAAACATAACCGAGCCAACTCCATGTTTCACTGTAGGTATGGTGTTCTTTTCCTTGAAAGCTTCATGGTTTCGTCTGTAAACATAGAGCTGATGTGACTTGCAAAAAATCTCCAGTTTTGTCCAAATTACATTCTCCCAGAAAGATTGTGGCTTGTCAATATGCATTTTAGCTTTTTGGCTTTTTTACGTTTTCTTTCAAAAGTGGAGTCCTCTTGGGTCTTCTTCCATGGAGCCCACTTTGCTCAAAAAGCAACGGATGGTGCAATCAGAAACCGACGTACCTTCACCTTGGAGTTCAGCTTGTGTCTCTTTGGCAGTTTTCCTTGGTTCTTTTTCTACCATTCGCACTATCCTTCTGTTCAATCTGGGGTCGATTTTCCTGTTGCGGCCACTCCCAGGGAGGTTGGCTACAGTTCCATGGACTTTAAACTTCTAAATAATATTTGAAACTGTTGTCACAGGAACATCAAGCTGCTTGGAGATGGTCTTGTAGCATATACCTTTACCATGCTTGTCTATTATTTTCTTTCTGATCTCCTCAGACAAACCTCTCCTTTGCTTTCTCTGGTCCATGTTCAGTGTGGTGCACACAATAATACCAAACAGCACAGTGACTACTTTTCTCCATTTTAAATAGGCTGAATGACTGATTACAAGATTGGAGACATGTGTTATACTAGTTAAAGAAACAAATTAGTTTGAAATGTCACTATAATCCAATTATTTATTATCTTTTCTAAGGGGTACCAACAAATGTGTCCAGGCCATTTTAGAATATTTTTGTAGAATAAGCAATAACTCATCTCTTTTCACAGATTCTTTGCTTTATTCTATGACATACCAAAGGCATGCAAGTATACATGATAAAATATATTTTAATTTCAGCACTTTTCAGGAGGAATGAAGCATTATTTTAATGAGCTGTAAGGGTACCAACAAATTTGAACAATTCTGTACTCTTCTCTGATGGCTTACTGGCATATAAAGTTTGACATAAGCCCACAGCTCAGGTAGACTATTGTAGGCCTAAGTTTAAGATGATCATTGTCACTCTTATTGTGCATGCTGTGTATGCATCAGCTACCGCTTAACAGTATCAGTAGTGACATTAGGCTAGTTCCATAGTACTGTTGGTTATATGTAGCCACTGTTGGTTGCTGTTTTGGGGGTTCAGTAGCATATTGTATGCAGTTTTACTGCTGCAGCAGTTTAATGTCCGCTCTATTCTCTATATGATGTTTTCTGTTTATATAACCAAGTATGCTTTTATATTCCAAATCTCAGTCAGGCAAATACAGCCTCCCTTTATCAATGGTCCAATAGCAGGGTTTCAGTTAATCTTGGGAATGAGGACCCTTCGGCGTGTAGTCTGCCCAGGATCCCATCTGGCCGCTACTCTTCTAGGGCTACGGTGCAGCGACCAACATGCATGTAAAATAAGTATCTTTCCTCTCTCAGTAGCACAAGTTTGAGTTTCATGTCAACGGAATAGTGTTGCGTTTATACAGACGCTTTTCCAGAGTCTTTTAGGGGTTCTTCATTTTAAATACACTAAACGTTTAATCCCTTTAATCTTTGCATGATCTCTTAAATTCTGATCATTTCATGGACACTCATATGTTATTCATAGTCTCATACACTCCAAGAATTTAAGACTAGCAAAGGAACATTGATTTAGTTACCGAACATGGGCGGCACCTGGCGAACCTCTTTTCAACATTAATGCTGGCAACAATGACAAGATACTGGAACTCATCATGGTTCTTGCTGCTTTGCCATCGCTGCGGGCTAGCTCTGAACTATAGCCATCTCACTCCAGCTAGGGTGCTGCTATGGCTTCTCAATCGGTCCCAGCTTCACCCTCAAGATCATGGTCCGATGATCCTCTGCTGGTTAGAAAAATTACATTTAATTAAATGTTCTGAGATTGTGGAAGCCTAGATGAGTTCCTGCAGTAATTGCTAATTTTGTCATGACTGTCAGACCCATGGTTCAGTAGCTATGTTGCTTCTCTCTTCCTAATCAATCTACACACAATACCCCATAATGACAAAAAAAAACAGTTTGGGGGGAATTTCTGCTAATTTATAAAAAAAATTAAAATAAAAACGGAAATATCACATTTTACATAAGTATTCAGAGCCTTTGCTCAGTACTTTGCTGAAGCACCTTTGGCAGCGATTACAGCATCGAGTCTTCTTGGGTATGATGCTACAAGCTTGGCACATTTGTATTTGGGGAGTTTCTCACATTCTTCTCTGCAGATCCTCTCAAGCTCTGTCAGGTTGGATGGGGAGCATTGTTGCACAGCTATTTTCAGGTCTCTCCAGAGATGTTAGATTGAGTTCAAGTCCGGGCTCTGGCTGGGCCACTCATTGACATACAGAGACTTTTCCCAAAGCCATTCTTGAATTGTCTTGGCTGTGCACTTAGGGTTGTTGTCCTGTTGGAATGTGCTGCCACCACCATGCTTCACCGTAGGGATTGTGCCAGGTTTCCTCCAGACGTGACGCTTGGCATTCAGGCCAAAGAGTTCGATCTTGCATTCATCAGAACAGAGAATCTTGTTTCCCATGGTCTGAGAGTCTTTTGTGCCTTTTACTAAAAAGGGGCCTCCGTCTGGCCACTCTACCATAAAGGCCTGCAAAGATCGTTGTCCTTCTGGAAGGTTCTCCCATCTCCACAGAGGAACTCTGGAGCTCTGTCAGAGTGACCATCGGTTCTTGGTCACCTCCCTGACTAAGGCCCTTATCCCCCGATTGCTCTAGGAAGAGTCTTGGTGGTTCCAAACTTCTTAAATTTAAGAATGATGGAGGCTGCTGTTTTCTTGGGGACCTTCAATGCTGCAGACATTTTTTGGTACCCTTCCCCAGATCTGTGCCTCAACACAATCCTGTCTCGGAGCTCTACGGACAATTCCTTCGACCTCATTGCTTGGTTTTTTCTCTGACATGCATTGTCAACTGTGGGACCTTAAATAAACAAGTGTGTGCATTCCAAATCATGTCCGATCAATTGAATTTACCACAAGTGGACTCCAAGCAAGTTGTAGAAACATCAAGGATGATCAATGGAAACAGGATGCACCTGATCTAAATTTCGAGTCTCATAGCAAAGGGTCTGAATACTTATGTAAATAAGATTTTATTTTTTATACATTTGCAAACATTTCTAAACCTATTTTTGCTTTCTAATTGTGGGGTATAAATGTTATCCATTGTAGAATAAGGCTGTAATGTAACAAAATGTTAAAGTCAAACGGTCTGAATACTTTACGAAGGCACTGTACAGTTTTTGGTGGAAGACCACCAAAAACCCTGAATTCTCCATCCCTAACGACAACATTTTCAGACAAGATAGAATGGCCAAAGGGGGCAGTGTTGCAATATACTGCAGAGAGAGCCTGCAGAGTTCCTTCTTACTATCCAGGTCTGTACCCAAACAATTTGAACTTTTACTTTTAAAAATCCACCTTTCTAGAAACAAGTCTCTCACTGTTGCCGCTTGCTATAGACCACCCTCTGCCCCCAGCTGTGCTCTGGACACCGTATGTGAACTGATTGCCCCCCATCTATCTTCAGAACTCGTGCTGCTAGGTGACCTAAACTGGGACATACTTAACACCCCGGCCATCCTACAATTTAAGCTTGATGCCCTCAACCTCACACAAATCATCAATGAACCTACCAGGTACAAACCCAAAGCCGTAAACACGGGCACCCTCATAGATATCATCATAACTAACTTGCCCTCCAAATACACCTCTGCTGTTTTCAACCAAGATCTGAGCGATCACTGCCTCATTGCCTGCATCCGTAATGGATCTGCGGTCAAACGACCTCCCCTCATCACTGTCAAACATTCCCTAAAACACTTCAGCAAGCAGGCCTTTCTAATCAACCTGGCCTGGGTATCCTGGAAGGATATTGACCTCCTCCCGTCAGTAGAGGATGCCTGGTTATTCTTTAAAAGTTCCTACCTCACCATCTTAAATAAATAAGCATGCCCCTTTCAAGAAATGTAGAACCAGGAACAGATATAGCCCTTGGTTCTCTCCAGACCTGACTGCCCTTGACCAGCACAAAAACATCCTGTGGCGTTCTGCAATAGCATCGAACTGCCCCTGTGATATGCAACTTTTCAGGGAAGTCAGGAACCAATATACACAGGCAGTTAGGAAAGCCAAGGCTAGCTTTTTCAAGCAGAAATTTGCTTCCTGTAACACAAACTAAAAAAACGTCTGGGACACTGTAAAGTCCACGGAGAATAAGAACACGTCCTCCCAGCTGCCCACTGCACTGAGGATAGGAAACTCTGTCACCACCGATAAATCCACTATAATTGAGAATTTCAAAAAGCATTTTTCTACGGCTGGCCATGCTTTCCACCTGGCTACCCCTACCCCGGTCAACAGCTCTGCACCCCCCACAGCAACTCGCCCAAGCCTCCCCCATTTCTCCTTCTCACAAATCCAGTTAGCTGATGTTCTGAAAGAGCTGCAAAATCTGGACTCCTACAAATCAGCCGGGCTAGACAATCTGGACCCTTACTTTCTAAAATTATCTGCCGAAATTGTTGCAATCCCTATTACTAGCCTGTTCAACCTCTCTTTCGTGTCGTCTGAGATTCCCAAAGACTGGAAAGCAGCTGCGGTCATCCCCCTCTTCAAAGGGGGAGACACTCTTGACCCAAACTGCTATAGACCTATATCTATCCTACCCTGCCTTTCTAAGGTCTTCGAAAGCCAAGTTAACTTCTTAGGGAGCGGTGGGGCGCTTGAGTCAGTAAGTATTCAACCCCTTTGTTATGGAACGTCTAAATAAGTTCAGGAGTAAAAATGTGCTTAACAAACCGATTACCGACCATTTCGAATCCCACCGTACCTTCTCCACTAAGCAATCCGGTTTGCGAGCTGGTCATGGGTGCAACTCAGCCACGCTCAAGGTCCTAAACGATATCATAACAGCCATCGATAAGAGACAATACTGTGCAGCAGTATTCATTGATCTGGCCAAGGCTTTCGACTCTGTCAATTACCACATCCTTATCGGCAGACTCAACAGCTTTGGTTTCTCAAATGATTGCCTCGCCTGGTTCACCAACTACTTCTCCGATAGAGTTCAGTGTGTCAAATCGGAGGACCTGTTGTCCGGGCCTCTGGCAGTCTCTATGGGGTGCCACAGGGTTCAATTCTTGGGCCGACTCTCTTCTCTGTAAACATCAATGATGTCGCTCTTGCTGCTGGTGAGTCTCTGATCCACCACCATTCTGTATACTTCTGGCCCTTCTTTGGACACTGTGTTAACTACCCTCCAGACGAGCTTCAATGCCATACAACTCTCCTTCCGTGGCCTCCAACTGCTCTTAAATGCAAGTAAAACTAAATGCATGCTCTTCAACCGATCGCTGCCCGCACCTGCCCGCCTGTCCAGCGTCACTACTCTGAACGGTTCTGACTTAGATTATGTGGACAACTACAAATACCTAGGTGTCTGGTTAGACTGTAAACTCTCCTTCCAGACTCACATCAAACATCTCCAATCCAAAATTAAATCCAGAATTGGCTTCCTATTTCGCAACGAAGCATCCTTCACTCATGCCGCCAATCATACCTTTGTAAAACTGACCATCCTACCGATCCTCGACTTCGGTGATGTCATTTACAAAATATCCTCCAATACTCTACTCAACAAATTGGATGCAGTGTATCACAGTGCCATCCGTTTTGTCACCAAAGCCCCATAAACTACCGACCACTGCGACCTGTACGCTCTTGTTGCCTGGCCCTCGCTTCACACTCGTCGCCAAACCCACTGGCTCCAGGTCATCTACAAGTCCCTGCTAGGTAAAGCCCCACCTTATCTCAGCTCGCTGGTCACCATAGCAGCACCCACCGGTAGCACATTCATGCACATTCATCTACTGCACATCTACCATTCCAGTGTTTAATTGCTATATTGTAATTACTTTGCCACCATGGCCTATTTATTGCCTTACCTTCCTTATCTTACCTCATTTGCACTCTTTGTATATTGTGAGGCAATACCTCACAATGATGGGGTGCAAAGAACTGAACTAAATAGTGTTTGATAATGACATACAGGTGATCAGAATTCAGGTGATTGGGATCTGGAGAGTGAGCTGCGTTCAGGGGATCTATGTGTTTGAGAGTGTGAGCTGAGACAGGTCGAAACACAAACATTCATGGACATTTAGCTAGATAGCTTGCTGTTGCTAGCTAATTTGTCCTGGGATATAAACATTGAGTGTTTACTTTACCAAAAATGCACAAGGTAATTTTTTTCTGGATCTTTGTAGAATTTTGACCCATTTTGAGTCACAAAATCGTGTGTTCTCTACTCTGACAATTAATACACAGATGAAAGGGGAAGCCTAGTTTGTTTATAGTAATCTCTCCTCCTTCAGTCTTCTTCTACTGTGGACTTTATATGGCGGTTGGCAACCAACTTTAAGGTGCATTCCGCCATCAACTGACCTTGTCTAGAAAAAACTTGTATCTTGACTACAAAAAACAACTCCCAGAGTGTTTCCTGGTCAGGTTTTATTGTTAGGGAAAACTCATGCCCCTTCTCAATTTCTGGATTAATGTGTTGCAGCTATACACTAAGATCTACTGTAGAGTCTGAGAGAACAGGTTGTTACTTATATCCTGAGGCTATGTTTCTGTCCTGGAATCAGAGTGGACCTACTTTTGTCACCTCCTCTAAAGGAACACAAAATAGTTAAAGGGGCAGGATTGGAGGGTTTTTGTTCTGGGTAAGAAAGTAGCACCCTGTCACTTTTAGAGGGAAGCCTTTTGTTTGTGTCATTCCTATTGTACACATACTCACACCCAGGCATGTACACGCAGACACATTTTCCAAGCACAGGAGGCTAGTGGCACCTTAATTGTGGAGGATGGGCTCGTGGTAATGGCTGGAGCAGAATAGGTGGAATGGTAGCAAATCAAACATATGGTTTCCATGTGTTTGATGCCATTCCATTTACTCTGTTCCAGATGTTATTATAAGCCGTCCTCCCTTCAGCAGCCTCCACTGATTCAAGGTGAAGTCAGATGGGATGGGACGATGAGTGAAAAAGTGTAAATCCAATTGCTGGCCCATGCATTAACGTGTGTGCATAATGGTGGTTCATTGGTGTGCTGTTGAGATAGAGGAAATAAGAGTCAGTGATGTAACTGTGAGGAGACACACATACACACCCACACTGGAATATTGTACTGGGATTGGATTTTCTCTCAGATTGCGGTTTACTCTATCATGGTCCTTCCACACTATGTGTCCAAATATTCAGAGCTGGCAAGCTTCATGTATCCTCTGTTTTTCATCCAAACATTCCACCTCGTCAGACCGCAACTTAGAATGAAAGAGAACTGTCTGATTTATTTTACCAAGCATTATACCATACCAACATGATATTTCAGTGTGCTCTTGATTTCATTGCCAGCAGATTTTTACAAATCATACTTGCAAGTCTGTGTAGTCTCTTAGCTACTTCTGGTTATAGCTTTTTATGGTGAACAATACAATGGAGGTTCATAAAAGGTTGTTGGCAAACTTTTCCCTTTGACACTGCAGCAGTCCAACTCAGGAGAGATGCGCTACTGTATTCACTCACGGTGTATTCAGGGTTTGGCTCCTTTGTCTCCTCACATACAAACACCTGATATCAGACACTGAAGTGTGTTACGCATGTAGACCTCCCACAAACTCTCATCTGTGGATTAGAAACCAAACTAACGCACTCCTCTGTATCTCCTCTGCAAATACAAAAGCGATATGCAGATCCTAAAATGAACGAATATGAAGGGGAATGACCCCGGTCAATGCATGATGGAAAGTTGGGTGAGGAACATGCTGATTATGTATTTGTTCACACCTACAGAGCTGCCTAACTTGGTGTCCCTGCCAAGGCAGGCTGAGCTGTCTGCCTGTTTCTGTAGCACAGCTGAATCTGCATCTCAAATGGCATCCTATGCCCTACATAGTACACTATTTTGGCTCTGGTCAAACAGTGCACTACAGAGGGAATAGGGTACCATTTGGGACTCAGCTGAAGTCTCCTTAATCAAGCATTTCCTGGGACCTGCGATAGTTATAGGATATCAGATTTCCAATCTCTCTCTATTCTTGCCCTCAGATAAGGTAGGTAGGAAGGTGTGATCTTTGTATATAAAACCATTTAGGCTGGATTACAGTCGCATTTCAGACAGAACATACAAAAGAGGTTACATGCACACACACAGATGTAAAGGCACAAATATATACAGACTAGGGCTGTGACTGTCATGAAATTTAGGATGTTCGATTATTTTTCTGCCAAATAACCACGGTCACCGTTATAACCGTTCCAATAGAAAAACAATTAAATTAAAGGCGCACATTTTCTTCTCTCCTCAGCTCCTGAGGAGTGCGCCCCGTTTTTGGTAAGCCATTGGAGGCATCTATTTCATGATACTTGTTTACTACAACACCTTGCTGAAACAAGGAGCAACAAATTCCATGTTACCACGAAAACGGACAGCTGCAGGAGTCTTCAGTCAGCTACTTGTTCCACAACACAAAACTGGCTAGTTTTATCTCCTCTCCTCTCGTCTCTTCTTATATCGGTGGTAGGATGCGAACCAGGCTTACTTTTACTTTACCTCTTTTGGGTAAAGTTTGTCGACTTGAAAATTAAGTAAAAAAAAACGAAAGTTGTAATAAGGTCATGGCGGTCTTGGAATAATTTTTTTCAGCTCATGAAACATGGGACCAACACTTTACATGTTGCATTTACACACATTTTTGTAAAAAACTGCCTATTGTTAAATTGGTGAAATTATTTCACTGCGCTTTTATTTTTATTATTATTTTATTCACTTACTACTTACTTTTTGTATTGTTGGCCTAAATAAAAAGCAACAGGTTTGGGTCATATCCACTAGAACACAACACAGAGTGAAAACATTTGTATTTGTTTGGATTCAAAATCTGAGTTGTTGATGATCAGCATTACTGTAAAGTTAACCTCCAATCAGATATTCTCAGAGGCGTGACAATGGGGGTTGAGAGAAGATAACATAGAGAATGCTTGCATATTATATTCAACATAATTTCTACACCTCTACACTGTGGGATTCTTTAATCCGTTTGGTTCACTGGACAAGTCAGAGTCTATGTTTGAAATTGTTAAGGGGTATGGAGGTTTTTGGCAATACCCTGTAGATGTACAGTTGAAGTCGGAAGTTTACATACACCTTAGCCAAGTAAATTTAAACTCACAATTCCTGACATTTAATCCTAGTAAAAATTCCCTCTCTTAGGTCAGTTAGGATCACCACTTTATTTTAAGAATGTGAAATGTCAGAATAATAGTAGAGAGAATGATTTATTTCAGCTTTAATTTCTTCATCACAGAAGTTTACATACACTCAATTAGTATTCGGTAGCATTGCCTTGAAATTGTTTAACTTGGGTCAAACGTTTCGGGTAGCCTTCCACAAGCTTCCCACAATAAGTTGGGTGAATTGTGGCCCATTCCTCCTGACAGAGCTGGTGTAACTGAATCAGGTTTGTAGGCCTCCTTGCTCACACACGCTTTTTCAGTTCTGCCCACAAATGTTCTATAGGATTGAGGTCAGGGCTTTGTGATGGCCACTCCAATACCTTGACTTTGTTGGCCTTAAGCCATTTTGCCACAACTTTGGAAGTATGCTTGGGGTCATTGTCCATTTGGAAGACCCATTTGCGACCAAGCTTTAACTTCCTGACTGATGTCTTGAGATGTTGCTTCAATATATCCACATAATTTTCCTCCCTCATGATGCCATCTATTTTGTAAAATGCACCAGGCCCTCCTGCAGCAAAGCACTCCCACAACATGATGCTGCCACCCCCGTGCTTCACGGTTGGGTGGTGCTCTTTGGCTTATAAGCCTCCCCCTTTTTCCTCCAAACATAACAACGGTCATTATGGCCAAACAGTTCTATTTTTGTTTAATCAGACCAGAGGACATTTCTCCAAAAAGTACGATCTTTGTCCCCAGTTTCAAACCGTAGTCTGGCTTTGAAATTGGGGTTTTGGAGCAGTGGCTTCTTCCTTGCTGAGCGGCCTTTCAGGTTATGTTGATATAGGACTCGTTTTACTGTGGATATAGATACCTTTGTACCTGTTTCCTCCAGCATCTTCACAAGGTCCTTTGCTGTTGTTCTGGGATTGATTTGCACTTTTCGCACCAAAGTACATTCATCTCTAGGAGACAGAACGCGTCTCCTTCCTGAGCGGTATGATGGCTCCGTGGTCCCATGGTGTTTATACTTGAACGTGGTACCTTCAGGCATTTGTAAATTGCTCCCAAGGATGAACCAGACTTGTGGAGGTCTACAATTTTGTTTCTGAGGTCTTGGCTGATTTTATTTTGATTTTCCCATGATGTCAAGCAAAGATGCACTGAGTTTGAAGGTAGGCCTTGAAATACATCCACAGGTACACCTCCAATTGATTCAAATGATGTCAATTATCCTATCAGAAGCTTCTAAAGCCATGACATTATTTTATGGAATTTTCCAAGCTTTTTAAAGGCACAGTCAACTTAGTGTATGTAAACTTCTGACCCACTGGAATTGTGATACAGTGAATTATAAGTGAAATAGTCTGTCTGTAAACAATTGTTCGAAAAATTACTTGTGTGTTGCACAAAGTAGATGTCCTAACCAACTTGCCAAAACTATAGTTTGTTAACAAGAAATTTGTGGAGTGGTTGAAAAACGAGTTTTGATGACTCCAACCTAAGTGTATGTAAACTTCTGACTTCAACTGTATGTGTTCTAGAATAGAGACTAAAGAGTGTTCCAGAGTAGAGAGACCCACAGTGGCTACTGTAATAGAGAACTGGCAGTGTCTGCTGTGGCAGGTGCGAAGGCGCAAGTTAACTGAAAAATATTGAATATCTCAATGTTAATCTCAAAGTGCACCAAATTCATGCAAATTCCTTTTTTGGGGGCTGGGGCCGGTGCCCCAGGACCCCCCTACTAGCTTTGGCTTAAGCCGCTAATGTCTTCAAATGCCCCTGATGATGACCTGTAGTCCTTACCAAAATCGATTCATTTAACACTGGCTGTATCGACCTCAATTTCCCCCTCACTTTACTGTAACTAACCAGTAGGTGGAAGCATTTGACACCAACTGAAATAACCAGATAAGCACCATGGTTGTGGGTGACTATTCATACACTAGTACCCTCTGGAGTGGCTATCTACAGGCAGGCAGACAGGCACATTGGCAGTCCCAGGGGAGCGACACACAGAGCAGGTGAAGTGTGAGGGCCCAGCCGGTGATGTGGACACAAGCCATCTGTCCCCATGACTGTCCCCACCTTGGGGAGGCTACTGTACACCCAGACAGGTGAATTTCAAATAGAGGAGCAAGAGGATGTGTCATGACAGCCGGTCTGTTAGTTAGAGCTCACACTTTCAACTGTCGCCTTCCATAATGTTTCAAGACAGAACCTACCAAGTATGTTATTGAAGATACTTTTTGGACACTGTCTTGTGTTCATTGAAACAGAGTCCAATGTTGTAATATTCCTACCACTACTTCCATCTCAGTAGTACATCACTGTATCGCCCATTTCACAACAGCACAACAGGTATGGCCCTGTACCTGACACATTCCTCTGAACAATAAGGGGAAGGAAAACAATACTGACTTTAGATCACTGACTGTGGTAGCCTGATGACTCACACTAAATTCTTCCGGTGCTCTGTTGTTCCGCTACATACTTTAGTCTGAGACTGCCATCGTTGTAGTTGTTTGTGGTGACGAGCGGTACGAGGGCCATTGTACAAATCAAACTCATCAGTAGGGTTGTGGCGGTCATGACATTTTGTCGGCCGGTGATTGTCAAGCAAATAACTGCCGGTTTTATGGTAATTGATTGTAAATTAATATAAACACATTTAGCGTCTCCTGGCTTCCATGCATAGCCTACAAGGCACTGATGCAGACCTTTGGAACATCTACATTTTCTAAAAAGTCGAATAAATCCATGTAATATAATATGTGACTTGTCTCAGGAAACTAGGCGTATGTCGCGCGCCACTACTTCACAGGAGAGCCATTTGAATGTAAACCTTTTTTTAAATCTAAAAGCATTTTGGGCAGAAATGCCTTCTCGAACATGTGAACTTTCATGTGCCTTAAAACAAACTTGTATGCCATCTGTAAATACGAATAACATTGTTAAATTATGAGCCTAGTTGTTTTAGCCACAGAAAAAACAGCAACCTTCCCACTAGCCATGATTGGCTGAGATAATAAGTGGGTTGGACATGCTGAGAGATGAGTTCAGATAGGTCTGCCATGTAGCACGCATCTGTTTTATTTGAGCTGGTCAGTATGTGTAGGTAATCCTGTCTAATGCGGCTTTATTGTGTAGTATAACTGCATAAGTGTTGCTCTCCACTTCCCGGAGGACCGAGTTTTGAAATCAGTGGAATTAGAGTATGATAGCTAAGGAAATGGAGAAAACACCTGTCTCCGGATTACATCTTCAAACTAAGTATTGGCAACCATGGTATCTGTGACAGGGATATGCGTCCATTCCATGTATACAGGTAAGATAGTCTAGCTAGCTTCAATTTCAGATATTACACGTTTCAAATTTTGTCAGAAAGTAGTTTTTATTTCAAGTTAAAGTGTACTGTTAGCTAGCTAGCAAACATTAGCTGGCTGGCTCGCTAGCTAACGTTACGTGAATGATCTGTGTAGTAATATTATTCATATCTCAGAGCCATTTGCTTTGCTTGTTATAGCCTAATATTAGCTTGCAAACATTGTAAACGGTTGGTTAGCTACTTGCAGATTCATGCAGGGTAGTAATATCATGAGCTGGAATTATGGTTTGTTGTTTAGCTAGCTAGCTACATGTCTTAACAAAAGACTTCACTATGCAAGTATCCATTTCAATAGGGTGAATAAAATGGTCGGTGAGCTGTTCTCTTATTTGTGTCTGGAAGTAGCTAGCCAACGTTAGCCAGTTAGCTTGAGTGCTTGACTGCTGTTGTTAGGTCAGCTAGCTAATGTTATGTGTATGAACTGTGTAGTAATATTATTCGTATCTCAGAGCCATTTGCTTTGATAGTTGTAGCCTAATGTTAGTTAGCTAACGTTTAACCTGGTTGGTTAGCTACCTGCAGATTTATGCAGGGTAGTAACATCATGAGTAGGGATTATGGTTCATGTCTTAACAAAAGAAAGACATTTCCATAGAATGTCAACGCAACAACTGTAGATAGACGTAGCTGGTAAATTCCTTCTGGCTATCTACTCCGATTTCAGAGCACTCTCATCTGAGTGTGCCAGAGCGCAGAATAACTGGCGAAATTACCGGTGTCAGTGAACATTGGCAAAAAATTGTCAATTGTTGACAGCAGCACAGTTGCAGTCACCAACACTCTGGATAACATAAAAACATACTAACTAGCTCTGCTAGGGCGAGTAAAATGGTCAGTGAGGTGTTCTCTCATTTGTGTCTGGAAGTAGCTAGCAAGCTAGCCAATGTTAGCCAGTTAGGTTGCGTGCTTGACTGCTGAAGTTTATCAACTTTCAAAGCAGAATTACTTTCCCATTGTTCCTCAACTGTAGTGTATGATATACCATTTTCTAGTATTTACTTTTATCCAATGTAAAAAACACCACTTCAAATTTTGCTACATAAGACCGAATCGAGCCAGTCGGTCACATATAGCCTACACCATCACAATAAATCCATGATTTATTTTAGACAGGTCTAAAGAGACATGATATGAAGAAAATGTAGTCTATCGCAGAAGAACAAAGTAGCATACTCTGAGTTGTCCTTATGTTAGGCCCTGATGGCGCCGAAGAGGATGGCTGACGATTTACATGCTCCTAACCAACTGTGCTATTTTGTTAGTATTTTTTGCGTTGTTTTTGTTTTTTTGTACATAATGTTGCTGCTACTGTCTCTTATGACAGAAAATAACTTCTGGACATCAGAACAGCGATTACTCGCCACGAACTGGAAGAAGCTTTTTCCTTTAATGAGTCTGACGAGAAGGATATACTGCTTTCTCGGGAACGGGCCCAAATCCGCGTCAACTGCATGAAGAAAATAATAATATGGAGCTGGCAGGATTTTCCATGCACCGGCAGAACAGAGAAGAAGCTACGTCTGGTAAGACGAGGGGTGGGAGTGTGTGTCATTTTGTGAATAACAGGTGCGCAATGTCTAATATTAACTTCTTAGGGAGCAGCGCACGAGGTGATGGTTTTGGAGAGCCTGGCGTGCCCAAAGTAAAATGCCTCCCATTCATGCCCAGAAAATAGGATATGCACATATTTAGTACCATTGGATAGGAAACACTCTGACGTTTCTAAAAGTGTTAACATTTTGTCTGTGAGTATAACAGAACGGATATGGCAGGTGAAAACACGAGGAATTTCTGTCCTGGAAAAAGTGGTTTTGACACATTGCCTCATTTGGAACCCCTCCCTTATGAAAATGCCCATATAAGGGCATATGAATGCAGTACCTATTGCTTCCTCTGGATGTCAACAGTCTCGAGACAGTGTTTTGATTCTTTTTAGCTGCTTTAGAGGATAGAAGAAGAAGATTTAGGAAGTGGCCACACAGATGTCAATAGAAGAAAATGCGCGTTCCCGGCTGGCGCGCTCTGTGGTTTTTTCCTTTCTTATCGCCCAGTTTATATTCCGGTTGAAATATTATACTATATATACATAAAANTAATACATTACTTTTTCTAACAAAAGAACCATGGATTGTCTTCGTTGGACACTTGGGAAGCCCTCAGCAGAAGTTCTTCAAAAGGTAATTGATTTGTTTTCGCTGTGAAATGTGTTTTCTGTGAACCGTGAAGGCTTATGAATTTATGGTAATGGGAAAAATATGTGAGGTGCTATCCTCAAACAATCAAATGTGGTGCTTTCGCCGTAAAGCCTTTTTGAAATCTGACAACGCTGTGATATTGCCAAGAAGCAGAGCTTTTGATGACTATGAAACACTTGTATATTGATGAATGTTTAATAATTCAACTTTTGGATTTTGAATTTGGCGCCTTGCATTTCACCGGGTAGTATCGGGAGTGGGGCGCTGGCACCCCAGCGCACCTTGCTGCTCCTTAAGAAGTTAAAGAAGACTCGAGGTATTGCTCGCCTCAGGTAGAGTACCTTATGATAAGCTGTAGACCACACTACCTACCAGGAGAGTTCTCATCTATATTATTCATAGCCATCTATTTACCCCACAGACCGATGATGGCACTAAGACCACTCTCAACCAACTCTATAAGGCCATAAGCAAACAAGAACATGCTCATCCAGAAGCGGTGCTCCTAGTGGCCGGGGACTTTAATGCAAATTTTTACCAGCAAAACTCCAGACCACCTCTACTCAAAACACAGAGATGCAAACAAATCTCTCCCCCAACCTCCATTTGGTGAATCTGACCATAATTATATCCTCCAGATTCCTGCTAACAAGCAAAAACTAAAGCAGGAAGTACCAGTGACTTGCTCAATACGGAAGTGGTCAGATGACGCGGATGCTACGCTACAGGATTGTTTTGCTAGCACCGACTGGAATATGTTCTGGGATTCATCCAATGTCATTGAGGAGTATACCACCTCAGTCATTGGCTTCATCAATAATTGCATTGACAACGTCGTCCCCACAGTGACCGTACAAAGATAACCCAACCAGAAGCCATGGATTACAGGCAACACCCGCATTGAACTAAAGGTTAGAGCTGCCGCTTTCAAGGAGCGGGACACTAATCCGGATGCTTATAAGAAATCCCGCTATGCCTTCAGACGAACCATCAAACAAGTAAAGCGTCGATACAGGATTAAGATTGATTCCTACTACACCGGCTCTGATGCTCGTCGGATGTGGCAGGGCTTAAACTATTACAGACTACAAAGAGAAACCCATACGCGAGCTGCCCAGTGACCCAAGCCAACCAGATGAGCTAAATGCCTTTTATGCTCGCTTTGAGGCAAGCAACACTGGAGCATGCATGAGAGCACCAGCTGTTCCTGACGACTGTGTGATAAAGCTCTCGGTTACCGATGTGAGCAAGACCTTTAAACAGGTCAACATTCACAAAGCCGTGGGGCCAAACGGATTACCAGGACGTGTACTCAAAGCATGCGTGGACCAACTGGCAAGTGTCTTCACTGACATTGTCATCTTCTCCCTGACCGAGTCTGTAATATCTACATTTTTCAAGCGGACCACTATAGTGCCTGTACCAAAGGAATCTAAGGTAACCTGCCTAAATGATTACCGGCCCGTAGCACTCACGTCGGTAGCCATGAAGTGCTTTGAAAGGCTGGTCATGGCTCACATCAACAGCATCCTCCCAGATACCCTAGACCCACTCCAAGTCGCATACCGGCCCAACAGATCCAAATCTCAATCACACTCCACACTGCCCTTTCCCACCTGGACAAAAGGAGCACCTATGTGAGAATGCTGTTCATTGACTACAGCTCAGCGTTCAACACCATAGTGCCCACAAAGCTCATCACTAAGCTAAGGACCCTGGGACTAAACCACTCAATCTGCAACTGGATCCTGGACTTCCTGACAGGCCGGCCCCAGGTGGTAAGGGTAGGCAACAACACATCTGCCACGCTGATCCTCAACACTGGGGCACCTCAGGGGTGAGTTCTTAATTCCCTCCTGTACTCCCTGTTCACCCACGACTGCATGGCCAAACACGACTCTAACACAATCATTAAGTTTGCTTACGACACAACAGTGGTAGGCCTGATCACCAACAACGATGAGACAGCCTATAGGGAGGAGGTTAGAGACCTGGCAGTGTGGTGCCAGGACAACAACCTCTCCCTCAATGTGAGCAAGACAAAGGAGCTGATTGTGGACTACAGGAAAAGGAGGGCCAAACAGGCCCCCCCATTAACATCGACGGGGCTGTAGTGGAGCGGGTTGAGAGTTTCAAGTTCATTGGTGTCCACATCACCAACAAACTATCATGGTTAAAACATACCAAGACAGTTGTGAAGAGGGCACGACAAAACCTTTTCTCCCTCAGGGGACTGAAAAGATTTGGCATGGGTCCCAAGTCATAAACTGTTTTCTCTGTTACCACACGGCAAGCGGTACCAGAGCTCCAAGTCTAGGAACAAAAGGCTCCTTTACAGCTTCTACTTAGAATCCGTGGTATTATTTAAAAGTATGAAGAATACAATTGAACATAGCTGAATAAAATAGAAAGGATATTTTTCGAAATGATTTGGAGTGCATACATGCGGCTATTCTGTGCTGAGCGGTTAACAAAGAAACCAGTACTCCTATATGTTTAATTTAGAGTTATTTATGTAACTTTAATTGTGATACAAATATTGGGCTACATGTTTTGATTTTTAATACATTCTAAGGCTGCATGATGCGACCCTAATGATGATTTGAAAAAAGTTGCAAGAAAGGGATGAGCTCTGCTTTGTTTTTTTGCACATGCTGTACGCACTTCATCAGTCTCTCATTCACAATTTGACAATCACTTGATAATGCCTCGAATTTCACAATTGCATCCCGTTTGTGGCGGTAATGCCCCCTAAAGAAATCCATGCCTTTTGCTGCCAGTGGCCGTTGTGCCCTTGGTCTGAATATAATAATGATAAACATCTCATTAACATAGCTCTCCGTCACGTGATCGGGTCTTTCTCACAGGCTACAAATGAAGACAGACACATCAGGGACGCAACTGCGCGTGTCCTTATCCATTTCCGAGGTGCAAATTGAAGATATCAGAAGAACTGTCCACATTTGCTTTTCGTCAGCCAACAAGATGAGTAGGCCTACCGAACAACAAAAGCACTGGAATGGACACATATCAATCTACTATCCCCCATAGTACAAAAGTTGGCCTATTCTGTGGGAGAAATAAATATAATTGTGGGATGCGATAGATCCCAAATTAATACAACCACCCATATCAAAAAAACTATTTTAACCTATTACGGATCCAATCCGGGATCGATTTTGAAAACATCCGGTGAAATGCAGAGCGCCAAATTCAAATTACAAAAATACTCACTTCAAACATTCATGAAAATACAAATGCTGCACACCCTTCAAAAGCTTAGACTCTTGTTAATCTAACAAAATTCAGATTTCAAAAAGGCTTCACGGCGAAAGCAGAACATTTGATTGTCTGACAGCACCCCACTCAAACTCAATTAGCATAATAACATAACCAGCAGAGGTGTCACAAAACTCAAAAATAGCATAAAATAAATTGCTTACCTTTGATGATCTTCCTCTGATGGCATACCCAAGCATCCAGGTTACACAATAAAAGGTCCTTTTGTTCGATAAAGTTCCTCTTTATATCCATATAGCTCCGTTTGGTTGGCACGTTTTGTTCAGTAATCCACCTGCCCAAAGGCTTTCATCCATGCAGACAAACGATATCCCAAAAGTACCGGTAAAGTTCGTCGAAAACAAGTCAAACAGCATTTCTAATCAATACTCAGATACCCTAAACTGAATATAAATGATAATATTTCAGACGGAATATAACCTGCTGAAAAGAAGAGAAAAAGAACTGAGCGCGCATTCCCTGTTACGCGCAAAATCCAAAACAGTACACCTGACGTGAACTCAGGAACAAGTGGTCTTACTCCCTTGATTTTCATGATTGAAGCTTCAAACCTTTTTCTAAAGACTGTTGACATCTAGTGGAAGCCATAGGAACTGCAATCTGGGGGTTAAACTATGAGGCTTTGAATAGCTGGCCTATTGAAAACAGTGTGACATGACTGATTCAGACATCCCGGATGGATTTTGCTCTGGTTTTTGCCTGCCATATCAGTTCTGTTATACTCACAGACATTATTTTAACAGTTTTAGAAACTTCATATTGTTTTCTATCCAAAGCTACTAATTATATGCATATCCTAGCTTCTGGGCCTGAGTAACAGGCAGTTTACTTTGGGCACGTTTTTCATCCGAACTTGAAAATACTGCCCCCTAGCCCTAAGAAGTTTTTCAAAGAGCATGACGCGATATGAGAACGTTTAGCTTAAAATGTTGATGAACTATTTGGCTATTTCTTCATATTATGAGGGCAGCAAATTTAGTAAAAAAAAAAAACTGAAATAGCACACTTACATAAGTATTCAGAACCTTTACTCAGTACTTTGTTGAAGCACCTTTGCTGCAGCAATTACAGCATTGAGCATTCTTTGGTATGACGCTACAAGCTTGGCACTCCTGTATTTGGGGAGTTTCTACCATCTTCTCTGCAGATCCTCTCAAACTCTGTCAGGTTGGATGGGGCACAGCTATGTTCAGGTCTCTCTGGTGATGTTTGATTGGGTTCAAGTCCGGGCTCTGGCTGGGCCACTCAAGGACATTCAGAGAATTGTCTCGAAGCCACTCCTGCTTTGTCATGGCAGAGTGCTTCGGGTTGTTGTCCTGTTGGAAGGTAAACCTTCGCCCCCAGTCTGAGATCCTGAACGCTCTGAAGCAGGTTTTCATCAAGGATCTCTCTGTACTTTGCTCCGTTCATCTTTCCCTCGACCCTGACAAGTCTTCCAGTCCCTGCTGCTGAAAAACATCCCCACAGCATGATGCTGCCATCACCATGCTTTACCGTAGGAATGGTGCCAGGAGTAGGCTACTCTTGTTAGCCTTTTCAATCAATGTGAATGACCTAGGTCCTAGAGTAGACCCATGTTGGTATACTGTTTCAAAACATGAAGTAAAAAAATGTAAGTCACAGGAGAGAAAGAGAGCGGCGTGCAGAAGTGTAGGTGAGGACAGAGAGGAACCGATTAACTTTGTTACTGACTATCAAATTATAATAGTAGTGATTGATTGAATAATAGTAAAATAAAATTATTGATGTACTGGACTTATGATTGATCTCCTCACTCTCTTGCCTTTCTATCTTGCTCCAGAGGGATAGATGACTGGGTCATCAGGCTTGCCTGCAGCCACACATTAATGGACACATTATTTGACATGTTTTATGAATTTAAAGAAGTCAAAAAGCAAACTGTTGATACTCCAGTTGAAAACACAATTATTTTAGAGCAATGTGACTTTTATTAAGACCATTTCACAATGATTAACATTGTGTAAAACACCATTTCACAATAATGTTTTCAGAAAATAATATTCACTATCAATCACTTCTATAGTTTAGATTAAATAATTTGGTGTGATGAACCAATAACAAAGGGATAAATTCAGAGAACAAGGTAAATCAATTTTCCCAGTTTTGAGTGTAACATTGTGCTAAACGTTTTAGCTAGACATGGCAACCCTGCCCCTGACACACACACTCCCTGATCCATCTGTGTCCAAGCATGGCCTTGTGACTATGCATAATGATGTACAGTATTTGTGTGTCCTTTCTCCAAGGCTGCTTGCGTAAATCCTATTATAACACTCAGTATTTTTTTAAACACTGGCTATTTACTGGAGAATTAGAGGCTTGGTAGGCACAGGGGGATGGGAGGGGGATCATTGTGCTATTTGATTTAGAATTTTAGGATCCCTGCAAGTTTATTTAGATTAAACATTGAATTTGGCCTTACTGATATTAGCCTATAGAAACAAATTGAATAACATATTCTTACATGGCAAAACAGATTAAAAAAAAAGTCTAAACAAACTTTGTTTTTAAGTGTCTGTCCTGTATCTGAGAGATCAGGAAATTATTTTAATATGGAACTCCTTTGCTTGGGCACTAAACTACTTCCATACTGTAACGCTTTGTATTCAGAACAAAAAAGTTTATTTCTTTGACACATTTTTTGCAAGATGCATTGTGGAGTAACTACAATGTTATTTTATCATGCAGTGGCTTGCGAAGGTATTCACCCTCCTTGGCATTTTTCCTATTGTGTTGCCTTACAACCTGGAATTTGTATCATTTGATTTACACAACATGCCTACCACTTTGAAGTTACAAAATATTTTTTGGGGGGAAACAAACAAGAAATAAGACAAAAAAACTGAAAACTTTAGCGTGCATAACTATTCATCCCCCCAAAGTCAATACTTTGTACAGTCACCTTTTGCAGCAATTACAGCTGCAAGTCTCTTGTGGTATGTTTCTAGAAGCTTGGCACATCTAGCCACTGGGATTTTTGCCCATTCTTCAAGGCAAAACTGCTCCAGCTCCATCAAGTTGGATGGGTTCTGCTGATGTACCACAATCTATAAGTCATACGACAGATTCTCAATTGGATTGAGGACTGGGCATTTAAAAAAAAAATAATATTTACCCTTTATTTATACAGGTTTTTTCTCATTGAGATAACATCTCTCTTCCAAGAGAGACCTGGTCCAACAGCAGCAGGGGGAACAATGTTTCAGACAAAACAACTTACATACACTAATACTACATTAAACAAAACTATAAACACACATACAGTACAACAAAAACATTTTACGTCTTGACTAAAAACAGCTGGCCTAAAAACAATTACACTTTTCTATGATATATACATCGATCAAGTGTTTAAACTAGGACTAGGCCATTCCAAGACATTTGAATGTTTCCCCTTAAACCATTCAAGTGTTGCTTTAGCAGTATGCTTATTTTAGCAGTATGCTTGGGGTCATTGTCCTGCTGGAAGGTGAACCTCCGTCCCAGTCTCAAATCTCTGGAAGACGGAAACAGGTTTCTCCTCAAGAATTTCCCTGTATTTAGCGCCATCCATCATTCCTTCAATTCTGACCAGTTTTCCAGTCCCTGCCGATGAAAAACATCCCCACAGCATGATGCTGCCACCACCATGCTTCACTGTGGGAATGGTATTCTCAGGGTGATGAGAGGTGTTGGGTTTGGGTCAGAAATAGCGTTTTCCTTGATGGCCAAAAAGCTAAATTTTAGTCTCATCTGACCAGAGTACCTTCTTCCATATGTTTGGGGAGTCTCCCACATGCCTTTTGGTGAACACCAAACGTGTTTGCTTATTTTTTCATTAACTTCCTGACTGATATCTTGAGATGTTGCTTCAATATATCCGCATAATTTTCCTCCCTCATGATGCCATCTATTTTGTGAAGTGCACCAGTCCCTCCTGCAGCAAAGCACCCCCACAACATGATGCTGCCACCCCTGTGCTTCACGGTTGGGATGCTGTTCTTCGGCTTGCAAGCCTCCCCCTTTTTCCTCCAAACATAATGATGGTCATTATGGCCAAACAGTTCTATTTTTGTTTCATCAGACCAGAGGACATTTCTCCAAAAAGTACGATCTTTGTCCCCATGTGCAGTTGCAAACCGTAGTCTGGCTTTTATATGCCGATTTTGGAGCAGTGGCTTCTTCCTTGCTGAGCGGCCTTTCAGGTTATGTTGGTAAAGGACTCGTTTTACTGTGGATATAGATACTTTTGTACCTGTTTCTTCCAGCATCTTCACAAGGTCCTTTGCTGTTGTTCTGGGATTGATTTGCACTTTTCACACCAAAGTACGTTCATCTCTAGGAGACAGAAAGCGTCTCCTTCCTGAGCGTTATGACGGCTGCGTGATCCCATGGTGTTTATACTTGCGTACTATTGTTGGTATAGATGAATGTGGTACCTTCAGGCGTTTGTAAATTGCTCCCAAGGATGAACCAGACTTGCGGAGGTCTACATTTCTTTCTGAGGTCTTGACTGATTTTCTTTTGATTTTCCCATGATGTCAAGCACAGAGGCACTGAGTTTGAAGGTACGCCTTGAAATACATCCACAGGTACACCTCCAATTGACTCAAATTATGTCAATTAGCCTATCAGAAGCTTCTAAAGCCATGACATAATTATCTGGAATTTTCCAAGCTTTTTAAAGGCACAGTCAACTTATTGTATGTAAACTTCTGACCCACTGGAATTGCGATACAGTGAATTATAAGTGAAATAATCTGTCTGTACCTGTGTCATGCACAAAGTAGATATCCTAACCGACTTGCCAAAACTATAGTTTGTTAACAAGAAATTTGTGGATTGGTTGAAAAACGAGTTTTGATGACTCCAACCTAAGTGTATGTATGACCTGTCATCCAACTTGTTCATTAACTGATCGTCTTTGCTCTGCAGCATTTGAAGTAGAACAGTGTTACTTTGAGTAACGTTCAACAAAACTGCATGCATGTCATCAAGTTGAGCTGGCCTGTTTGTAGATAACTTGTCAGATTTATTTAGTTTGGCGTGGACATCATCGTATTTCGTTTTGGCTAAATCGAGATGTTCCTGTAGAAGGCAATTTTGTTGAAGAGTTTGTGTTTGTTCACCGTCATACGTTTTTGCAATTACATTCAATTGTTCAGTTTTCAAACTCAGTTCCATAGCTAGCCAAATTTTTCCCTTTTCTGCATTTGTCATCAGTTTCCCGGTACTCTCCACCTGTCCCTTTATGTCGACCGTTACTTGCTCGTGCTTCAGCTGTGCACTGCAGTATTGGACCAATGCCAATCTCGGATGGCCAGACATCAGGGCTAGACTGGAGAGAACCTTTACAAGGCCTGCGCCCGATGGTTGATTTTGGAGAGCGTTGTTTGCAATTTCTGCTGTTTATCTGCTAATGGCATAATTAGGGTTGGTATCGCTGCTGAGGTCAGAGATCAATCCATTTATGGGTGGAGGTTCACTAATTAGCGGGCGAGTGGGGACTACCCCCTCTGATAGCTTGCACATTATTATAACATTTGAAAGGAATAATGTTTTTTCTAATTTTCCAAAGTTTGGTTTTTGAATACGTTGGAAGCTGCAAAGACAATTTTGATCTATTTATAGATGTTAATGAACCATCAGTACTGTACCAGTAATGTGGGAGTTGGACGTGAATAAATGATTAATCATACCTGGATAGGCTATCTGGGAATTAAACTTGAATTAACTTGAGAAGTTGGTTCATCTAGGTTACTATTGGAAAGTTTAAAATGTCTCATTTAAATTGGAAGAATCTTAAGGTATGTTCGACAATTTAACTTATTCAATTGACTGAGACGATGATATCCAATCAATTGAGATTGTCTGGATTATTATATCTGTAAACAGTATTTCAAATGTTAGGGTACATTCACCACTAGGTTCACATATCCCTAAGGTCAAAGCCACATGGGATTCCCACTGGAGGCGGGACTTCTTCTGAGCCCACAGGAAGATGTCCCAGGGCAGGCTGCGCCGAGTTCAGGCAATGAGCGTGGTAGAAGGTGCTCCAGCCCATAATAGCACCAGCAGTCCAGTCGATGAGGGGATTGTGACCCTGGAGCCATGAAAACCCTAATACCACGGGTACCTGAGGAGATTTGATGAGCATGGACTGCATAGTCTCACTGTGGTTCCCTGACACTTGCAGGTTGATAGGAGTGGTATTGTGGGTGACTGCCTATATAGCGCCCATCCAGCACTCTAATGTCCATGGGAATGGAGAGGGGCTGATTGGAGATGTCCAGCTCTGACACCATGGTAGTGTCCATGAAACTCTCATCGGCCCCAGAGTCAATGAGTACCCGGAGAGATTTCGACTAGTCGCCCCACCGCAGGATGGCATGGAGAGGGGTATGAGTAATGGGAGAAGGAAAATGATCCGTATGGCCCACCAGAAGACTCGTACATACTAATGAGCCTAGTCTTTTAATGGACAGGTAGACATGTAATGACCGGTAGTCCCGCAATACAAACAACTCTCTTGGCATTAGGTCTGCGTAAACGTCGGTTGGAGACAACCTAGCTCTGCTGAGTTGCATCAGCTCAGGAAGAGGCAAGTCGGCAGACCTCGGGGACACTCTGGGACACTTGGATAACCTTGGATTCTCTCTGAAATTTTAGACGCTGGGGACTTCCGGGATTACTCTAAGGCGAGGTGCATTCTCAGCCCTCTCCTGTACTCCCTGTTCACCCATGACTGCGTGGCCATGCACGCCTCCAACTCAATCAAGTTTGCAGACGACACTACAGTGGTAGGCTTGATTACCAACAGCGATGAGACGGCCTACAGGGAGGAGGTGAGGTCCCTCTCAGTGTGGTGCCGGGAAAATAAGCTCACACTCAACGTCAATAAAACAAAGGAGATTATCTTGGACTTCAGGAAACAGCAGAGGGAGCAGCCCCCTATCCACATCGACGGGACAGTAGTGGAGAAGGTGGAAAGTTTTAAGTTCCTCGGCGTACACATCACAGACAAACTGAAATGGTCCACCCACACAGACAGCGTGGTGAAGAAGGCGCAACAGTGCCTCATTAACCCCCGGAGGCTGAAGAAATTTGGCTTGTCACCAAAAACACTCACAAAGTTTTACAGATGCACAATCGAGAGCATCCTGTCGGGCTGTATCACCGCCTGGTATGGCAACTGCCATACCACAACCGTAAGGCTCTTCAGAGGGTAGTGAGGTCTGCACAACGCATCACCGGGGGCAAACTACCTGCCCTCCAGGACATCTACACCTCCCGATGTCACAGGAAGGCCAAAAAGATCATCAAGGACAGCAACCACCCGAGCCACTGCCTGTTCACCGCGCTATCATCCAGAAGGCGAGGTCAGTACAGGTGCATTAAAGCTGGGACCGAGAGACTGAAAAACAGCTTCTATCCCAAGGCCATCAGACTGTTAAACAGCCATCACTAACATTGAGTGGCTGCTGCCAACATACTGACTCAAACCTCTAGCCACTTCAATAATAAAAAATTGGATGTAATAAATGTATCACTAGTCACTTTAAACAATGCCACTTTATATAAAGTTTACATACCCTACATTACTTATCTCATATGTATATACTGTACAGTCGTGGCCAAAGGTTTCGAGAATGACACAAATATTAATTTCCACAAAGTTTGCTGCTTCACTGTCTTTAGATATTTTTGTCAGATGTTACTATGGAATACTGAAGTATAATTATAATCATTTCATAAGTGTCAAAGGCTTTTATTGACAATTACATGAAGTTGATGCAAAGAGTCAATATTTGCAGTGTTGACCCTTCTTTTTCAAGACCTCTGCAATCCGCCCTGGCATGCTGTCAATTAACTTCTGAGCCACATGCTGACGGATGGCAGCCCATTCTTGCATAATCAATGCTTGGAGTTTGTCAGAATTTGTGGGTTTTTGTTTGTCAGCCCGCCTCTTGAGGATTAATCTCAATGGGATTAAGGTCTGGGGAGTTTCCTGGCCATGGACCCAAAATATCGATGTTTTGTTCCCCGAGCCACTTGAATAGTGAAAACGGAATACCGTTCCACGAGGTAGTACGACCTTTTCCGTAACGAGCAGTGGTTTGACAAGGACCTACCAACCCTCTTCAACGAGAGCCTCCTACACAACCATGGTAAGAAATAAGTACCGACACAAGAATCCGTTTTAACACTCACTCGGGTGAGGGAACCGACTCTTCGTTGGGGTGTGTACTTACCAGAGTCCTTTCTTTACTGTTGGCATGACACAGGACTGACGGTAGCACTCACCTTGTCTTCTTCTGGCTAGCTTTTTTCCGGATGCCCCAAACAATTGGAAAGGGGATTCATCAGAGAAAATTACTTTACCCCAGTCCTCAGCAGTCCGATCCCTGTACCTTTTGCAGAATATCAGTCTGTCCCTGATGTTTTTCCTGGAGAGAAGTGGCTTCTTTGCTGCCCTTCTTGACACCAGGCCATCCTCCAAAAGTCTTTGCCTCACTGTGCATGCAAATGCACTCACACCTGCTTGCTGCCATTCCTGAGCAAGCTCTGTACTGGTGGTGCCCCGATCCCGCAGCTGAATCAACTTTAGGAGACGGTCCTGGCGCTTGCTGGACTTTCTTGGGCGCCCTGAAGCCTTCTTCACAACAATTGAACCGCTCTCCTTGAAGTTCTTGATGATCCGATAAATGGTTGATTTAGATGAAATCTTACTGGCAGCAATATCCTTGCCTGTGAAGCCCTTTTTGTGCAAAGCAATGATGATGGCACGTGTTTCCTTTTAGGTAACCATGTTTGACAGAGGAAGAACAATGATTCCAAGCACCACCCTCCTTTTGAAGCTTCCAGTCTGTTATTCGAATTCAATCAGCATGACAGTGATCTCCAGCCTTATCCTCGTCAACACTCACACCTGTGTTAAAGAGAGAATCACTGACATGATGTCAGCTGGTCCTTTTGTGGCAGGGCTGAAATGCAGTGGAAATGTTTTTGGGGATTCAGTTCATTTGCATGGCAAAGAGGGACTTTGCAATTAATTGCAATTCATCTGATCACTCTTCATGACATTCTGGAGTATATGCAAATTGCCATCATACAAACTGAGGCAGCAGACTTTGTGAAAATTTATATTTGTGTCATTCTCTAAACTTTTGGCCACAACTGTACTGTACTCTATACCATCTACTGCATCTTTCCTATGCCGTTCGGCCATCGCTCATCCATATATTTATATGTACATATTCTTATTCATTCCTTTACACTTGTGTGTATAAGGTAGTTGTTGTGAAATTGTTCGATTACTTGTTAGATATTACTGCATGGTCGGAACTAGAAGCACAAGCATTTCGCTACACTCACATTAACATCTGCTAACCATGTGTATGTGACCAATAAATTTGATTTGATTTAATTTAAATGCACAGGGGATAATGGGGAAAATGGGCGACACCTGGAGGGGGGTGGAGACATGCACAAAACAGGTGAAACAGATCAGGGTGTGACAGTTTGGTTCTCAGTCCTAGAATGATTATTATTTATTTCTCTTTAAGTCTGTGAAGTATCTGATATTGCAGCCTTAACTACAGTTACTACATGTAAATATGTCACGGTTTTCAGTGCAAAGAATAAACAACCAAAACATTGATGTGACACAAACAAATATGAGATTATGTTCAACAATGTGTTGGCGCCCTTGAGAGCCACAGGGTGTGCAGGCTTTTGTACCAGTCCAGCCCTAACACACCGGATTAAACCAATCAACTAATTAACAAGATCTAAATAAGCTAATCAAGATCTTAGTCATTAGTTGATTGGTTAAGCAGGTGTGTTCGCGCTGACCTGGCACAAAAGCCTTCACACCCTGTGGCTCTCAAGGACTATAGCAGGTCCTGGTCACATAAAAAAATGGAACTCAGTTGGGGTCTGAACTTACTGTTGAGAGTTAGAATAGTATAATACACAAAGTGCAATTTCAAAATTTGGTTGTGCATCAGCAGGTTTTCTCTTGTTATGTCAGTCAATGACAGTCACTCAATTAGTCCATTTTAGCAACAACAAAAAAATACAGATTGGTAAATTAGTCTAGCAAGCTATCTAAACCTTGTAGTAATAATGACCAAATTATAGCCCGGGCACACAGGGAACGTGCCCAGTGGCCCTGACCTCCATGGGGACCCCATTGATTTTGTTATTCACTATCACTCAGATACTATATTAACATGGCATAAGTCATGGCAAAATGTGCAGGATTGCAGGAAATTCGCTTTTTAACTGCAAACATGTCTCCACCCCTTGGCAAAATGGGTCCTAAAATTCTAAATCAAATAGCAATATGATCCATGGAATTACCATTTTTATCCCCCACCCCCCTGTGTTCATTTTGAATGAAAGTGCCAAGGCACATACACAAGGTACCAAGTACTACCATTCATACAATTCCACAAAGTTTATTCGAATGCATAATGCGTTCAAGTATCTTCTCCTCTTTCTCAGCAGGGTCAATGAAAAACAACGCTCCACATGCCTTTTTAGTAGTAATTATTGGACTGGAGATATCTCCACAATTTTGTCAAAAGTCCCATTGACTAGGTCTTGAAAGGTCTTGACGACTTGCAATGGCCTCCTCTCGAACCGGAAGGTTTGATTTGATTTGACAGGGAGGAGCATTCTTCAGCTTTCTACCCATTGTGTAGGAAGATTTTATTGAAATGCTAGGAATGTTAGGAATGATTGAATATTAATGTAAAAATTATTTTCACATTTTAGAAGAAAGATTTGCACAGTAATGGGAGCTGCAACTATGTTTGTGTGTGTCCGTGCGTGTGTGTGTGTGCGTGTTCATGCATGTGTGTGTGTTTGCGGCTTCTGTGAAATTGCATAATTGGTCATTTTCTTTCTTGTACACAATGGAGTCATCACAATATTACATGCTTGATAGAATATCAATACCATTCACTCATCTTCCATTGTACGGTAAAATCGACCTGTGACCGAGATCACAATGAAATTCAACAACGTGTCAATAACTCCTGAGAAGACACCAAAGCATGAAATACAGTCAACATTTGAACAGTTTCATTCCTAAACGCTATATATCAATTTTCAGAAATGTTAGTGAATTAGCTTTATTGTTTAATAAAATTATAAAAGAGCTTGGCATGTTTTTTACTATCTAATCCTGGCATGGGGTTGTGTCCTGAAAATGAAAGGCATGTACTTTATTTTGTTTAAAATCTATCACTTGATGGTTTCAGAGATAAAGCATTTTCCAAAAAAAACGGATTATATCCGCCTCACCTCGCAGAGAGATCAGCTGTGCTGTTAGGTTTAACATGGCCAAATGTAACAAATAAAAAAAATCTGTATAAATAAATGTACAAATCATATATAGTAATATGACATCTGTATGTAAAACATAAAAAAAATACATTTTAGTAATTTAGCAGATGCTCTAATCCAGAGCGACATACAGTCAGTGCGTCCATCTTAAGAATGCTAGGGGAGACAACCACATATCACAGTAAAATATACAAGTTATGAACATTCCATTCCAGCTAATCAATTGATACATAGTGAAGCCCCAAAATTGCCCTCCCTGGAAGCCTGTGTTTCAGACATAAGGAAGTGGATGGCGGCAAATGTTCTACTTTTAAACTCGGACAAAACCGAGATGCTTGTTCTAGGTCTAGAAACAAAGAGATCTTCTGTTGAATCTGACAATTAATCTTGATGGTTGTACAGTCGTCTCAAATAAAACTGTGAAGGACCTCTGCGTTACTCTGGACCCTGATCTCTCTTTTGACGAACATATCAAGACTGTTTCAAGGACAGTTTTTTTCCATCTACGTAACATTGTAAAAATCAGAAACTTTCTGTCCAAAAATGATGCAGAAAAATGTATCCATGCTTTTGTCACTTCTAGGTTAGACTACTGCAATGCTTTACTTTCCGGCTACCTGGATAAAGCACTAAATTAACTTCAGTTAGTGCTAAACCCGGCTGCTAGAATCTTGACTAGAACCAAACAATTTGATCATATTACTCCAGTGCTAGCCTCTCTACACTGGCTTCCTGTTAAGGCAAGGGCTGATTTCAAGGTTTTACTGCTAACCTACAAAGCATTACATGGGCTTGCTCCTACCTATCTTTCCGATTTGGTCCTGCCGTACATACCTACACGTACGCTACGGTCACAAGATGCAGGCCTCCTTACTGTCCCTAGAATTTCTAAGCAAACAGCTGGAGGCAGGGCTTTCTCCTATAGAGCTCCATTTTTATGGAATGGTCTGCCTATCCATGTGAGAGACGCAGACTCNGGTGCGTCGCTTGAGTGGGTTGAGTCACTGACGTGATCTTCCTGTCCGGGTTGGGGTTTCTCTCTCTCTCTCGGAGGACCTGAGCATTAGGACCATTCCTCAAGGCCTACCTGGCCTGATGACTCCTTGATGTCCCCAGTCCACCTGCTGCTTCTCCAGTTTCAACTGTTCTGCCTGTTTTATGAATATTTTTCAATCTTGTCCATGTTCTGTTATAATCTGCACCCACCCCTCACAGCCTGGTTTCTCTCTAGGTTTCTTCCTAGGTTCTGGCCTTTCTAGGGAGTTTTTCCTAACCACTGTGCTTTTACACCTGCATTGCTTGCTGTTTGGGGTTTTAGGCTGGGTTTCTGTACAGCTGATGTAAGAAGGGTTTTATAAATACATTTGATTTGATTTGGTTTAGCAAAAAAATAGTAAAAACTGTTCAAACAAATCAAAAATCTATTAATTCAAAATCAATTAAAGAACAGTAATATTTTCCACACAATAAAATCAGGGGTGCAACTTTCACTGGGGACGGGGGGCATGTCCATCCCACATTCAGAAAATTTATTTTTGCCCCCCCAGTTTTATCATTGGAATGTGATACAAAACGAGGCAACGGTGTGCTTTAGGACCATGCGGACACCTCCGAGCAGTTAGGTAGGCTGTTTGGAATGTTAATCCGACTGGATCATTTAAAAAAATAATAATGATTATGTTCCCCCCACTTCTAAAACCAAGTTGTGCCTCTGTATAAAAGTACCCATAAGCAATCATTTCTAATGAAAGAACATGTGAAAAATTGGTGGTTATGTCATTTTGGAAATAAACTCTTTCTTCATTTATCCACTCATGAAGTCCATTGTCAGTGTACGTGCATTATGAATTGAAGAGTAATTCTTCAATTATTAAATAGGCGCTTTGTTGGATAGTAATTTCATGGATGTTGGATCATATGGGGGACTTTTGTCTTGTATGTAGAAAAAGTATGTTGAAAGTTGCGAATTAATTAGCGTGTGTGTGTTTGTCATATGGGCTGTGATGCAGCACTCAATAGCCACTAACTCTAATAAACATTAATCAGGGCAACAGTTCTTAAGCTTCACTCCATCTCGCACACTCTCTCACACACACACAACGTACGTACGCACGCACTCACTCACTCACTCACTCACTCACTCACTCACTCACTCACTCACTCACTCACTCACTCACTCACTCACTCACTCACACATCTATAGCTCTTACAAAATAATCAATGAGGAACGCCTATGATGCACAACAAACAACATACAATACATGCAGTGCAATGAAACACAGAACAAATCCACATGAACAACATGTATGTCTACAGTACAGTACACACACAAGTACTCCAACACACACACACACACACACAACAAGAGAGAGATACATCTGCCTTGACCTTTTGTCTTCACATTATTACACAGCCAGTTAGAGGGAAATTATTGCAAGGACACACTCTGCAGTATTCATGATTGAGCTCTCAGAAAAACAAAGGTCACTAAGATTTTCATTGCTACAGATGTAGTATCATAATTTGATCACTATTTTGTTGCTGAGAATTTTTCTGCACCACAGAAAATGCAGATTAGCTTTGTGATTTACATAAATTCACTGAAAACCCACAGTAACACACGGTTAAATGAACAGTATTACACTTTTTATGTAGCCTACTGTTGGCCAGCTAATTGCCTAACCACCGATCAAGCAACATTATGGACTAAACGTTCAAATCCTGTTGCTGCAGTATTATTTTGCTATTATGATTAAGATGCTAGACCTGTACATGCCAATGAAAATCAAACCTTTTTTAATCATACAGCCATTATTACTAACACCCACTAAAGAAAGTCAAGGCAACATTTTTAATTTGGACCCTGATGAAGACAGCTTGACTGTCTAAACTTTGTTATTAAATTATTGCATCTGAGCTCCTAGAGTGTGCGGCTCTCCTTTTCTTTGTCTTAAGCAATTCAGCAGTGATAATGGCGTCACTATGGTAACATGGCTGTATGTAGCAGGTCTTGCTTGGACACAGATGGATCAGGGAGTGTGAAAGGGAGAGAGAGTCGCCCCTAAACATTGATCTCAGGTCAGTTTTACATGGACCAGGGAGTGTCTGTTAGGGGCAGGGTTGCCAGATCTAGCAATGTTTTTGAACCCAATGACCACTCAAAACCCACCCACAAGGCCTGAAAACGAACCCAAAAATGTTTGTTTTCTTCGCAGCAAGAGAGGAGTTGCCACATTTATCAAATAGGTGTCTCCATAATAACTGGTAAAATCACTTTACTTTGTTCTCTGCATTTCCTCCTTTGTTATTGGTTCATCACACCAAATGATTTAATCTGAACTATAGAAGTGATTGATAGTGAATGGTTAAGAAGTATGTTTTTTTTCAGTAAACATTAATGTGAAATGGTGTTATGTTAAACATTGTGATATAGTCTTAATACAAGTCACATTGCTCTAAAATAATCTTATTTTCAACTGGAGTATGAACAGTTTGTTTTTTTATTTCATTAAAAAATTCTATTAATGTGTGGCTGCAGGCAGCCTGATGTCCCAATCATCAATCCCTCTGGAGCAAGATGGAAAGGAAAGAGAATGAGGTGATCCATCATGACATGAGTCCAGTACATCAAGATAGTTTTAGTCTACTATTAATCAATCAATCACTACTATTATAATTTGATAGTCAGTAATGGAGTAATCGGTTCCTCTCTGTCCTCACCTCTGCGCGCAACAATTTCACAGATTTTACAGTTCATTTAAGGAAATTGTCAATTGAAATAAATGCATTAAGCCCTAATCGATGGATTTCACATGACTGGGAAGGGGTGAATTAGAATTAGTTTTTTTATTTTTATTACAGACAGAAATACTCAGTTTTATCAGCTGTCCGGGTGGCTGGTCTCAAATGATCCCGCAGGTGAAGATGCCGGAAGAGGAGGTCCTGGGCTGGCGTGGTTACACATGGTCTGCGGTTGTGAGGCCCGTTGGACATACTGCCAAATTCTCTAAAAAAACGTTGGAGGTGGTTATGGTAGAGAAATGAACATTCAGTTCTCTGACAACATCTCTGGTGGACATTCCTGCAGTCACCATGCCAATTGCAGGCTCCCTCAGAACTTGAGACATCTGTGGCATTGTGTTGTGTGACAAAATTGGCTTTTCATTGTCTCCAGCACAAGGTGCACCTGTGTAATGATCATGCTATTTAATGATCTTCTTGATATGCCACACCTATCAGGTGGATGGATTATCTTTGGATAGAAAATCCAAAGAAAAACCAACCAGAATTTTTTTTTTTTTAGGTCCGAGACTCTTATAATGGAAAGCTATGGGTCCTTTGTAATTCCAGCTCCCAGATTGCAATTCCTATGGCTTCCACTAGATGTCAATAGTCTTTGTTCAAGGTTTCAGGCTTGTTTCTAGCTTGAACGAGCAAGAATTGGGAGCTTTAGTATAGAGACCACCGGAACAATATCAGTCTGTCGGCACGCGAGGAAGAGGACGCACGCATACTAATTTTACTTTCCTATTGAACATACTACTTTCCGTCTGAAATTTTATAGTTTATTTACATTTAAAGTTATCTGAGGATTAAATAGAAACGTAGTTTGACTTGTTTTAACAAAGTTTAGCGGTAGCTTTTTGGATTCCTTTGTCTGCATGTTGAACGAGTGGATTACTGAAATCAATGGCGTCGACTAAACAGACTTTTGGGGATATAAAGAAGGATTTTATCTAACAAAACGACCATTCATGTTGTAGTTGGGACCCTTGGGACTGCAAACAGAGGAAGTAAGTGATTTATTTAATCGCTATTTGTGATTTTGTGAAGCCTTTGCTGGTTGAAAAATATGTTGATGTGGGGCGCCGTCCTCAGACAATCGCATGGTATGCTTTCTCTGTAAAGCCTATTGTAAATCGGACAACGTAGTTAGTTTAACAAGAATTTAAGCTTTTAAATGATATAAGATACTTGTATGTTTATGAACGTTTAATATTAGGATAATTTATTTGAATTGCGCACCCTCCAATTTCACCGGATGTTGTTGACTGGTGTCCCGCTAGCTTGGTGGCAAATGGGTCTTCCAAATGGACAACGACCCCAAGCATACTAACAAAGTTGTGGCAAAATGGCTTAAGGACAACAAAGTCAAGGTATTGGAGTGGCCATCACAAAGCCCTGACCTCAATCCCACAGAAAATGTGTGGGCAGAACTGAAAAAGCGTGTGCGAGCAAGGAGGCCTACAAACCTGACTCAGTTACACCAGCTCTGTCAGCAGGAATGGGCCAAAATTCACCCAACTTAATGTGGGAAGATTTTGGAAGGCTACCCGAAATGTTTGACCCAAGTTAAACAATTTAAAGGCAATGCTACCAAATACGAATTGAGTGTTTGTAAACTTCTGACCCACTGGGAATGTGATGAAATATATCAAATCTGAAATAAATCATTCTCTATACAATTATTATGACATTTCACACTCTTAAAATAAAGTGGTGATCCTAACTGACCTAAAACAGGGAATTTTTACTAGGATTAAATGTCAGGAATTGTGGAAAAACTGAGTTTAAATGTATTTGGCTAAGGTGTATGTAAACTTCAGACTTCAACTGTATATCCTATAGGACACCATATTTGGTCAGAGAGCGACGCCTTCATGGCACGCCGATGACGCAGGTGGCCATCACTTGAACGACTGTATCTTTGTCAAATAAGCACCAATCGGGGTCAAACAAAGCCAGCTAGATAGCCAATGAGCTGCACTTTACGGGAGTAAAGCCCTGTATGTGTATAACCATTTATATGTCGTAAAATGTAGCTACAAACCTTGCACGACAGCATGACTTTTCATTTTAGGATATTCAGAGTTACAAAGTTATGAAAACTGGCTGTTTTGCAAATGTTGAACTTATAAGATGGCTACTAATACTTGGAAAGCTAAATCAAAGTCCAAGTATACAGATTTGACAATATTCTTGCATAAAAATGTAATATGAATGCTAATTTCTCCTTCACGATTTGCCCAAATGTACCTGGGGACTTCACACTAAAAGTCTTGTAGTTCACTCATGCTTCAACTTATCCATTGCACATGCACTGCTGCCATCTTGTGGACACTATCGGAATTACAACCAGAGTGATGGCTAGAACTGTGATCTTTCTCTTGCATTTCAAAGATGGTGGTAGAAAAAGACTGGTTGTTTTTTTTTTTTGTATTTTCTTCTACCAGATCTATGTTATATTCTACTACATTCAATTCACATTTCCACAAACTTCAAGGTGTTTCCTTTCAAATGGTACCAAGAATATGCATATCCTTGCTTCAGGCCCTGAGCTACAGGCAGTTACATTTGGGTATGTAATTTAGGCGAAAATTGAAAAAAGGGGGGTATCCCTAAGAATTTAAAGCCCAGCCCACTCAAAATCCGAAAAAACGGCACATCACGTTGTTGCGAACGTTGTATGTCCACTAAACGCGACTCTGAACAGCCATACCTGGAAACAGTCCTTGAGGACTGCTTAACTTGTCATGCTCTAATTGTTTAAAAAATAATATCTCACCTTTATTTAACCAGGTAGGCAAGTTGAGAACAAGTTCTCATTTACAACTGCGACCTGGCCAAGATAAAGCAAAGCAGTTCGACACATACAACAACACAGAGTTACACATGGAGTAAACAAACAGTCAATAATACAGTAGAAAAAAAACGAATCTATATATAATGTGTGCAAATGAGGTAAGATAAGGAACGTAAGGCAATAAATAGGCTATGGTGGCGAAGTAATTACAGTATAGCAATTTAACACTGGAATGGTAAATGTGCAGTAGATGAATGTGCAAAGTAAAAATACTGGGGTGCAAAGGAGCAAGATAAATAAATGAATACGGTAGGGGAAGAGGTAGTTGGTTGGGCTATTAACAGATGGGCTATGTACAGATGTAGTGATCTGTGAGCGGCTCTGACAGCTGGTGCTTAAAGCTAGTGAGGGAGAGAAGTGTCTCCAGTTTCAGTGATTTTTGTAGTTCGTTCCAGTCATTGGCAGCAGAGAACTGGAAGGAAAGGCGGCCAAAGGAGGAATTGGCTTTGGGGGTGACCAGTGAGATATACCTGCTGGAGCACGTGCTACGGGTGGGTGCTGCTATGGTTACCAGCGAGCTGAGATAAGGCGGGGCTTTAACTAGCAGGGACTTGTAGATGACCTGGAGCCAGTGGGACAAAACGGATGGCACTGTGATAGACTGCATCCAGTTTGCTGAATAGAGTATTTTGTAGATGACATCGCCGAAGTCGAGGATCGGTAGGATAGTCAGTTTTACTAGTGCAAGTTTGGCAGCATGAGTGAAGGAGGCTTTGTTGCGAAATAGAAAGCCGATTCTAGATTTTATTTTGGATTGGAGATGTTTAATGTGAGTCTGGAAGGAGAGTTTACAGTCTAGCCAGACACCTAGGTATTTGTAATTGTTCACATATTCTAGGTCAGAGCCGTCCAGGGTAGTGATGCTAGTTGGGTGGGCGGGTGCAGGCAGCGAACGGTTGAAAAGCATGCATTTGGTTTTACTAGCGTTTAAGAGCAGTTGGAGGCCACGGAATGAGTGTTGTATGGGCGCTATGTTCTGTGGAACTATATTCTGTCTAACTATGTTCTGTGGAAGTACTGAAATTCCCACATAAGAACGTTGTTTCTTAACGTTCTCGCAACAATATGAGAACATTGTCAATGTCAAAACAGTTGGAGAATGTTCCTAGAACATTACCAAAATGTTAATAAAATGGAATGGAATCATGTTTAAACTTTTAGGAAACGTTCTATTAAGGAGCAGTGGGGCGCTAGCCGGTGAAATGTAAGGCGCCAAATTCAAAATCCAAAAGTTTAATTATTAAACATTCATCAATATACAAGTGTTGCATAGTCATCAAAAGTTCTCCTTCTTGGCAATCCTGGTTTAGGAAGGCCACCAAAAATTCTGAGATTTCCATACCCAACTACAACATTTTCCGCCAAGATAGAACTGCCAATGGGGGAGGAGTTGCAATCCATTGCAGAGATAGCCTGCAAAGTTCTGTCATACTTTCCAGGTCTATGCCCAAACAGTTCGAACACTTCTAATTCTAAAAATTAATCTCTCCAGAAATAAGTCTCTCACTGTTGCCGCCTGCTATAGACCCCCCTCAGCTACCAGCTGCGCCCTGGATACCATATGTGAATTGATTGCCCCCCATCTATCTTCAGAGTTCGTTCTGTTAGGTGACCTAAACTGGGATATGCTTAACTACTTAGGGAGCAGTGGGGCACTCCCGACACTACCCGGTGAAATGCAAGGCGCCAAATTCAAAATCCAAAAGTTTAATTATTAAACATTCATCAATATACAAGTGTTGCATAGTCATCAAAAGCTCTGCTTCTTGGCAATATCACAGCATTGTCAGATTTCAAAAAGGCTTCACGGCGATAGCACCTACAATATTTCTGCATTAGCATAAATTCATAAACCAGCGCGGTTCACACAAAACCCATTTCACAGCGAAAACAAATCCCTTACCTTTTGAAGAACTTCTGCTGAGGGCTTCCCAAGTGCCCAACGAAGACATCCAATGGTTCTTTTGTTAGAAAAAGTCATTTATTATTTCCATAAGTCTCCGTTTGGTTGGCACGTTATGTTCAGAAAATCCAACGTCGAATCGCCCATTGAAACGTGAAGAGAACGCGTTCAAATATACCCATAAACTTTTCCTAAATAAATCAAATACCAGTTATAATGCATCCTTAGCTATCCTTTTATGAATATTAGCGATCATATTTAACTTGGATGGTCACCTAAACGTTATAAAAGAAAATACAGTGGGGTGCGCATTCAGTCTCGCGCCCGAGAAAACTTGTTGACATTTCAGGTCCCCTGACCATTTCCTGTTCCTATCCGTTCCTCTTACTCCATTCACTCCCAGTCTTTGTATATAGACTGTTGACATCTAGTGGAAGCCATAGGTACTGCAATCCAGGAGCTGGATTGCCTTGAAGTCAATGGGGAGAGTGTCAAACAGAGCAAACTGCATTTCTCGATGGATTTTCCTCGGATTTTCGCCTGCTATATCAGTTCTGTTATACTCACAGACATTATGTTAACACTTTTAGAGTGTTTCCTATCCAATAGAACTAATTATGTGCATATCCTATTTTCTGAGCCTGAGTGGCAGGCATTTTACTTTGGGTACGCCAGACTCTCCAAAACCGTCACCTCTGCTGCCGCTCCATAAGTTAACTAGGCTTTCGAAGACTTTAGAGAGGCAGGGCAGGATGGATATAGGTCTATAGCAATTTGGGTCTAGGGTGTCACCCCCTTTGAAGAGGGGGATGACCTCGGCAGCTTTCCAATCTTTAGGGATCTCGGACGACACGAAAGAGAGGTTGAGCAGACTGGTAATAGGAGTTGCAACAATGGCGGTGGATAGTTTTAGAAAGAGAGGGTCCAGATTGTCTAGCCCAGCTGATTTGTACGGGTCCAGGTGTTGCAGCTCTTTCAGAACATTTTCTATCTGGATTTGGGTGAAGGAAAAGCTGGGGAGGCTCGGACATGTGGCTGCGGAGCTGTTGGCCATGGTTGGGTTAGCCAGGTGGAAAGCATGGCCAGCCTTAGAGAAATGCTTGTTGAAATGTTCGATTATCATGGATTTATCGGTGGTGACCGTGTTACCTAGCCTCAGTGCAGTGGGCAGCTGGGAGGAGGTGCTATTGTTCTCCATGGACTTGACAGTGTCCCAGAACGTTTTAGAGTTAGAGCTACAGGATGCAAATTTCTGTTTGAAAAAGCTAGCCTTTGCTTTCCTGACTGACTGCGTGTATTGGTTCCTGACTTCCCTGAACAGTTGCATATCGCGGGGACTGTTCGATGCTATAGCAGTCCGCCACAGGATGTTCTTGTGCTGGTCAAGGGCAGTCAGGTCTGGAGTGAACCAAGGGCTGTATCTGTTCTTAGTCCTACATTTTTTGAAAGGGGCATGCTTATTTAAGATGGCGAGGAAGTTGCTTTTAAAGAACGACCAGGCATCCTCGACTGTCGAAATGAGGTCAATATCCTGCCAGGATACCCGGGCCAGGTCAATTAGAAAGGCCTGCTCGCAGAAGTGTTTTAGGGAGCGTTTGACAGTGATAAGGGGTGGTCATTTGACCGGGGGCCCATAGCGGATGCAGGCAATGAGGCAGTGGTCGCTGAGATCCTGATTGAAAACAGCAGGTGTATTTGGAGTGCAAGTCGGTCAGGATAATATCTATGAGGGTGCCCATGTTTACAGATTTAGGATTGTACCTGGTGGGTTCCTTGATGATTTGTGTGAGATTGAGGGCATCTAGTTTAGATTGTAGGACTGCCGGGGTGTTAACTTCTTATGGAGCGGCAGGTGAGGTGACGGTTTTGGAGAGTCTGGCGTGCCAAAAGCAAAATGCCTGCCACTCAGGCTCAGAAAATGGATATGCACATAATTAGTACTATTGGATAGGAAACAGTGAAGTTTCTAAAAGTGTTAACATAATGTCTGTGAGTATAACAGAACTCATTTAGCAGGCAAAAAACATCAGGAAATCAGTTTCTGGTGACCTTTGGCTCTTTTAGACACACTCCCTATTGAATCCATTTGTTACCAGGACTGAGACTGCAGTACCTATGGCTTCCACTAGATTTTAGCAGTCTATATACAAAGACTCCGAGAGATTGGAGTAAACACAACGAATAGGTACAGGAAATGGCATGGGGACCTGAAATGTCAACAGGTTTTCTCGGGCGCGAGTCTGGCTGGAGCGCCCCACTTTATTTTACTTATACAGTGGGGCAAAAAAGTATTTAGTCAGCCACCAATTGTGCAAGTTCTCCAACTTAAAAAGATGAGAGAGGCCTGTAATTTTCCTCATAGGTACACTTCAACTATGACAGACGAAATGAGAAAAAGAAATCCAGAAAATCACATTGTAGGATTTTTTATTTATTTATTTGCAAATTATGGTGGAAAATAAGTATTTGGTCA
>QNTS01000341.1:75154-86892 GCA_003317085.1 Hucho hucho
TGACCAAATACTTATTTTCCACCATAATTTGCAAATAAATTCATTAAAAATCCTACAATGTGATTTTCTGGATTTTTTTTCCTCATTTTGTCTGTCATAGTTGAAGTGTACCTATGATGAAAATTACAGGCCTCTCTCATCTTTTTAAGTGAGAGAACTTGCACAATTGGTGGCTGACTAAATACTTTTTTGCCCCACTGTATAAGGTATAGGTGACCATCCGAGTGAAATATTATCGCTAATATTCATAAAAGGATAGCTAAGGATGCATTTTAACTGGTATTTGATTTGTTTAGGAAAAGTTTACAGGTATATTTGAACGCTTTCTCTTCACGTTTCAATGGGAGATTCGACGTTGGATTTTCTGAACATAACGCACCAACCAAACTGAGATTTATGGATATAATAAATGACTTTTTCTAACAAAAGAACCATTGGATGTCTTCGTTGGACACTTGGGAAGCCCTCAGCAGAAGTTCTTCAAAAGGTAAGGGATTTGTTTTTGCTGTGAAATGTGCTTTGTGTGAACCGCGCTGGTTTATGAATTTATGCTAATGCAGAAATATTGGAGCTGCTACCCTCAAACAATCAAATGTTGTAATTTCGCCGTGAAGCCTTTTTGAAATCTGACAATGCTGTGATATTGCCAAGAAGCAGAGCTTTTGATGACTATGCAACACTTGTATATTGATGAATGTTTAATAATTCAACTTTTGGATTTTGAATTTGGCGCCTTGCATTTCACCGGGTAGTGTCGGGAGTGCCCCACTGCTCCCTAAGTAGTTAAGCATATCCCAGTTTAGGTCACCTAACAAAACGAACTCTGAAGATAGATGGGGGGCAATCAATTCACATATGGTATCCAGGGCGCAGCTGGTAGCTGAGGGGGGTCTATAGCAGGCGGCAACAGTGAGAGACTTATTTCTGGAGAGAGTAATTTTTAGAATTAGAAGTGTTTGGGCATAGACCTGGAAAGTATGACAGAACTTTGCAGGCGATCTCTGCAATGGATTGCAACTCCTCCCCCTTTGGCAGTTCTATCTTGGCGGAAAATGTTGTAGTTGGGTATGGAAATCTCAGAATTTTTGGTGGCCTTCCTAAGCCAGGATTCAGACACGGCAAGGACATCAGGGTTGGCGGAGTGTGCTAAAGCAGTGAGTAAAACAAACTTAGGGAGGAGGCTTCTGATGTTAACATCCATGAAACCAAGGCTTTTTCGATTACAGAAGTCAACAAATGAGAGTGCCTGTGGACACACAGAACCTGGGTTTACCTCCACATCACCCGAGGAACAGAGGAGGAGTAGGATGAGGGTACGGCTAAAGGCTATCAGAACAGGTCGTCTAGTGCGTTGGGACCAGAGAATAAAAAGGAGCAGATTTCTTGGTGTGGTAGAATAGATTCAGGGCATAGTGTGCAGACAGGATTATGGTAGGGTGAGCGTACAGTGGGGATAAGCCCAGGCATCGAGTGATGATAAGAGTGGTTGCATCTCTGGACGTGCTGGTAATATTGGGTGAGGTCACTGCATGTGTGGGAGGTGGGACAAAGGAGGAATCTGAGGCATGTAGGGTGGGCCTAGGGGCTCCACTGTAAACTAAAACAATGATAACTATCCTAAACAACAGTAAACAGGGCATATTGACATTAGAGAGAGACATAAAGCGAGGCATAAAGCAAGCACAGGTGTTAATTGGGAGAGCTAGCTAAGACACAACGGGTAAGACCACAACAGCTAATCAGCTAAGACAACAACAACAGGTAAACTGGTGATGAATGGGCAAAGAGGGTTGGTTAGCTACACACAGGGCCTGAGTAGCGGCTGGGGCCGACAGATAAACAAAAATAAACAGAATGGAGTACAGTGATTAATGAATAGTCCAGCAGGCATCAGCTATGTAGCCGAGTGATCATAGGGTCCAGTGAACAGCAATAGATGGGACAGGGAAGCCGCAAGGTATTCGTTACTACGCCGGCACACAGGAGACACGGCGTTTAAAGCTAGAGTTAGCAGGCCGGGGTTAGTAGAACCGTCTGCTCCGACGTCCGACAGAGGCCGGTTGCAGGCGCAGTGGATGGAGTATTCGTCGGCAGACCAGTCGAGGTGGTACGACGGGGCGTCGTGTCGAGAAGGGGTCCAAGCCAGCTGGCGAGAGAGGTATTGTTGTTGTGGTACTTTCCTTTGCTACCCGGGAGATGCGCTTGGCTCGCGGCTAACTGGTGCTAGCTTCGGGGCAGGGGCGTTAGCCACTATAGCCAATCGGTAGCAGCGATGAATCCGGTGCCAGGGTCGAGAGCTTACGGCAAGGAACCGGTGGAGTAGTGGGTTCTAGCCGTGTTTGGGAGGAGGCCGGGAGGTGGGCCTGGCTCAGGGCTGGGTTACTCGGTGGCAGCTAGCTAGCTGTGGAGATTAGGTGTAGTGGTCCAGGGTTTACGGTAGGGATCCGGCGTTTTAGTGGAGAAACAGTCCGATACTGGCAGGCTGGCGAGTATTATCCAGGCTAAAAAGGGCTGGTGTCTGTGCAGAAGGTAAAGGCCGCTAGCAGTGGCTAACAGTGACTAAATAGCTAGTAGCTAATTAGCCGGCTAGCTTCCGATGGAGTTCTATCTAAAAAGTCTAATGAATTTAAAAAAAAAGCGGTTCTGTAACACATTGGGTGAGGCAAGTTACCGGAATGTATATCTAATATAAAATGGAGAAGAGATTGAAAATAAATTTGAAATATATACAAAAAAGACGAAAAATACAAAAGTACACGAGGGACGAACAAAAACACGTCTGCACGGCTACGCCATCTTGGATCAGGTTCAGGCGCGACAATATCACTCATCTCTCAAACATTGTTCGATGATCTCAAAAGGGCTTTGAAGCCAACTAAACGTTGGTTAAAAGTGGAACGATGCGACACTACACTTCGAGGTTTCGCTCAGACTACCTCGCCTCTCACATTGAAAGTCATGCTGAAACTACACTTCCAGGACGTATCGCTTGTTCACCCTGTGTATGTTACCAGCCTCGAATCTGAACCCCTGCTACTTGGAGCAGACTTGATGGATCGGTTACTCCCACTGATGGATTGGAAAACCAACCATGTATGGTCAGAGGCCACAGTGCCTTCTCCACTGACCACACTGTCAACCTCTAACGCTAGCTGCAACGCAGTCAGTCACGAGGGATATCTTTCGAAAGCACACCTTGGGGAAAAAAAACGTGGGTGCAGAATCCGATCCAAAGAGCTATTACAATATCTCGACACATTCCATCAGCGAACCTGATTGACCATTATTTTTATGATTTCGAGCCAGCTGTCTCTGTGAATGAGCAACTTCCCTCCTCCTTGCAGTCGTGCAATACTGTAGTTGAAATGAACTTCTCTTTCCCTTCGGACACTTCCGCAAGCACTGCGACCGTCTCAGCAAGAAAACATTGAGTACTCTGCTTCCGATGATACACCTTCCGCTTTGTGGGGGTCTGTCACCCCTTACAATGACACGAATGGCGTCAGTCCAGCAACTGACCCGATGACTCCCACTGGTGAAACACTTTGCAATATCACAGACAGATATCCTCGTCTCAGTTCGCAGGTACCCAAGAGGTTGCCACACGCGGACGTGGTTGTGACTGACAAGCCTCGACAGCCACTGAGCGTTTTGAAGCGCAAACACCAGGAGATTTGGTTGAAAGGTTACAGCTCATAACAACGCGGCCGCTGACAACTCGTACATAGGGTCCGACATTTTCATTTGTGCCTTGAATACCAACACCACCCGCTGGTGGAGGGGTCTCGAGACACAACGGGGGGGATAGTAGCCCAGACCCATGATGAGCCCTATTCTGCCCTTGAATTGCGTTCCCATGCAAAACTAGACAGATAGCGAACAACTAAGTCTTCAATAAAACTCCCAAGGCGTGACTTTTCTTGAATGAATATATTGAAAACGTTTATGTTGTGAAACTGCAAAATACAGAAAAGAATATACTTTAGTATTCAATTCAAATCGACATACTATAGCTGTACATTATATCTTTCAAGTTGAAGTTGCATAAATACAAAGCACGTGTCAAGGTACCATGTATCTGGCATGATGCCAAACCATATAGCTAATTGTTACTCATATGGTAATTGGCTAACTCCTTTAATTACTCCAATAATGTGCAACCACCTCTGTACAATAACAAAGCATATTACACTAGAAACAGTAACAAAACTTCAGTATTGTATGTTTTACAATTCGTTTACATGACGCACGAGTAAAGTAATACAGCTGACTGCATGCATGAAAGGCAAGGCAATTTGTGTGAGTAAATGCAACCAACTAACATTGATATGTAAGTAATTCTATCAATTACAAGATTATCATCACTAGCTAAATGTTTGAATCGAACTTACAAACAAATATTTTCAGAGGCTGAAGCGTGACAAGAGATAACTGCACTGCAGCGTGTCTCTTCCTGTTTCCTTACAGTCTAAGTACCAGAAAGCTCCACTAGGGGGCGAATAACACCATGGAACACATTGAAAATCCATTTTAACCACTGTAATAAAATAATCTGATACCTTCTAACAGGATGGCAGCACAAGCCCCATCGAGGCCGGTGGGGTGGTCGAGACTACGTGCAACACCGTACGAGCGCCGCCAGGGCATGAAACAAATCTAGTTGTAAACTCCCCTATGAGAACAGTGAGGAGCAGACAGGCCCCTAGATGGGGAGAATCTTAGAACAAGTCCAGTGGACTTCCACCTCAAACAAATGGCAAAAATAGTCGTGCCTTGCCATGTGTAGGTTCAGCTAAAATACAACTAGTAAAATGCTAATCATGTGTTCCGGTAGGATAATATTTTAGAATAAATCGGTAGGTTAACTGGTCCCCTTGAGTACCAGTGCCAATGCCAGCAACAGTCAGTCCAGCTGCAATCAGTAAGAAGGTTAGAGACCTAACAAATCAAATTGTCCTTGACAACAGCGACAGAGTAGTTAGAGTCACTCAGAGTGCAACACAGGGAAGGGGATCTCCAGAGCACTCTTCCAATGGTTAACACACATGCCACTAATAAATAGAACCCTCCATTCAGGAGGAAAGTTATTAGAAGTCATGAACCATGATCACACCACGTACGACTGGTCCAATGCTTAAAGAGTACATACACAGGGTCCACCACTGACATCAAACATTATGAGGGGCTTGGGGTGTCCGGATCCACGGTGATGACCATGCTGGCCCCTCATTTCGGCAAGGGACACACTTTGTATGTGGACAATTGGTACAGCAGTCACAAACTCTTCCAGCATACGCTCTCCAACAGCACAGGGGCCTGTGGCACAGTCAGGTTGAACAGGAAAGGGATGCCGGCATTCGGATGCAGGAAGATGCAGAGAGGGGAGGTGGAGTTCAAGGAGAACGGTCAACAGCTGGCAGTAAAGTGGCATGACAAACGAGACGCCCATGTCCTCTCCACTGTCCATACAGCAACCATGTCGGCCACAGGGAAGGTGGACCTGACGGGAGAGAGAAAAATCAAACCAGACTGTGCTTGACTATAACCTCAAAATGGGGTTGTGGATAAGGCGGACATGATAAAAAGCTTTGTGGAAAGCACTCGGAAAACAACCAAGTGGTATAAGAAGATATTTTTCCATCTGATCGACACTGCTGCCCTCAATGGCCACATAGTTCACCGCCAACTAACAGGTCAGATGATTACTGAACAAGGTATTTTTTGTAATTGGACGTACAATTCACATACAAATCACATACTGTTCCATTATGCAATTATAGTGACAGTATCTCACCCATCTACCCACTGCCTCATCATCTTCTCCCTTCCCTCATCCTCCCTACTCTCTCTCCCCCATAGGTAAAGTAATTACCTACCAAAAGAACAGCGAAAACCTCATGAGAGAGCTGCTGGAGGAGCACCACACCGCTCGGTGCCCATCCACTGGGGGCCGTCCTGCTGCAGACAATCCCCTACTCCTCACTGTGTGGCATTTACAGACAGTGAGCTACAGTAGTAACGACATAACACGACATACAGAAGAAATGTGAACATGTGTGTGCAGGTCTTGTTTTGACTGGAGATGCAAGGCTTATTGTATATTTATTGTATATTTACTTTCAAGCATGCTTGGCTATTGAATGAACGATTTGATACTTTATATGGTTGTGTAACAGGAATAATTGAAACCAGTTATGTCAGGAAAGGAGAGATGTCCTTAGATATGATTATGATTTAGGCCTATATTTTAAAAGTTAAATAAATATATTAAACGATATGCTGCTATGCAAACTCCTTATCAACAGAGAATGCATCTGTTTTATCATTAGGCCTCTGTTTTAATGTTTTCATTAGCCATTATTATAATTCACATGCATCAAACACCTCCCATTTCTCACAAACAAAACAATAAGCCTATTTGCTTGCAATACAGTTGATCAACCTTCTAGCAATTGTGCGCACGCATGGCTTGAGATTTGCGTGGAGATAGGCACACATTCCTTTCAAGCTCAAAATGGATAAATACCAAGCAGAAGTTAGGATATTCATACTTCTTGCACTTTGCGGAGCAGCACAGAGCTGTTGTGAAGGAAGTTGTCAAGGAAGTTAGTTTGTGTGTATACAGGACATTCTGCCCCCACCTACCTTCAACCAATCACGTGAATGCGGAACTATACGGAACCATCCACATTGTTACAAAATGTGGGTACAGAGCTCAATTTGGCCTCTGCATTCCTCCGGAGGCTCCGCAATTGCGTCACACCATCCATCCAGAGCTTCAGACCACATTTTCGGATCGAGCATAAATTGCCTCTTATTCTGGCTGCTCCATCTCCTGGGCAGTGTATATTAATTCCCTTGTTATTCCTCGATCACACCGATAGCGCCATTGTATTTTGCTACATCAGAAGTACATTCATTTCCAATGGAATGCTGCATTTGCCTTCCAGCATTGCGTTGCAGAGGCAGTTGCAGTGCGTTCTGTGTAAATTAATTGGATTTATCGAACATATGCATCAAACTGTATGCGTAGACAGCTTGAAAGAAGTGGTAGCAGAAGGTGAATGTTGAAACTTTGTTGCACACATATCCAGATTATGCTTAGTACCATTTTGCGCAATGACACTGTCGGTGTGATCAAGGCGTTATGCACTATCGATTGCATTGCGCACCGCCAACATGTTAGACAGTGAGCCCTCTGTCCATCTTACTCACTCACTCTCTGTCGGTCCTCCCCGGAGCAGCTCGATACTGTCTGTATTCCTGGCTTACCATTCACATTTAATTAACCTGGGATCCCGGTCCTTCAGTCGATATGCAGATCAGGGCCGACAAGGAAAATAACAAGAGAAACTGTCACCGGTTGACAGTGTTGTGAGGCGTTGGTTTGGGTTTCTTTTTTGTGCAACAACAACAACAACAACAACAACAAGAACAAGAACTTTGATTTATGACAAGGCATGAAGCAACATGTTGGGTGGTGATTGTGAAAGAGATGACTTGATGCCACAGGCTATCAGACATCATTTCTTCATCAGGGGATCATGATAATATCACCGGTCTCTTCTAGTCAATAGTGAGCTGAAGTACTGACATGATTGCAGATGATTAGATGTAAATTTAAATTGAATGGTGGTGCTGTCTGTTGTTGCTTCAGGACATGTGGTATATGAAGACCATTGTCCTCCTAGATGTTTGTATTTCTGTGTATTGAAGCAAACATAACAGAAAAACTATATTTTTGCAAGCATATGGGGCGGCAGGTACCCTAGTGGTTAGAGCGTTGGACTAGTAACCGCAAGGTTGCAAGATCGAATCCCCAAGCTGACGAGGTAAAAAGCTGTTGTTCTGCCCTTGAACAAGGCAGTTAACCCACTGTTCCTAGGCCATCATTGAAAATAAGAATTTGTTCTTAACTGACTTGCCTAGTTAAATAGAGGTAAAAAAAAGCATACAGTTGAAGTTTACATACACTTGGGTTGGAGTCATTAAAACTTGTTTTTCAACCACTTCACAAATTTCTTGATAACAAACTATAGTTTTGGCAAGTCGGTTAAGACATCTACTTTGTGCATGACACAAGTCATTTTTCCAACAATTGTTTACAGACAGATTATTTCACTTATTTCATAATTCACTGTATCACAATTCCAGTGGGTCAGAAGTTTACAGACACTAAGTTGACTGTGCCTTTAAACAGCTTTGAAAATTCCAGAAGCAGAAGCATCTGCATTCCCCATTGTTTGTGTGGTAATCCTTAGACGTATTCTCTAGAAATATAAAATGTTGTCACATTTTTATTCTAGATAACATTTTCTTCTAAAAAAAATGCACAGAAAATGCAATTTACTTACCTTTCTTTTGTATTTTACAGATAGAAAGATGAAAAAGTATATATCCACAATCTGCTATGTATACAGCAAGTCCATTCCTGGAGTGTCTTAATCAAAATGAAACCAAAATGTTTAGTCTAACTTGATCCAGTTTCCAGATTTTTTTGTGTGCGCAATATGCAAGTACACACACATTTAATGAGATATCATCCCTAATTTGCATATTTTCATACAATTATTTAAGAACATTTGTAATACAAAAAAGTATTTTACTTGTGTCCACATTCAACTGGTAAAAGTTGATTAAGGGAAATGTTTTTGCCTATTGGGGTGTGGTTCCTAGAAATAGTCCCAAAATGTTTTGCTTGTCAGCAATCAAGTTTCCAAGATATATAACTTAAAAAAAACGGAAATTATCCCTGCATGATGCATTTAGCATCATTTGTTGCATTTTGAATGTTACATATCTTGAAAACGTGATTGCTGACGTGTAATGACAAGCAAAACATTTTGGGAATATGTCTAATGATAACATGGACTAATGATACAAATACCAAAATATAGTTTTTTGGTGTAATTTCCTGTAATACTGCTGTATAGTTTGCTGTATAGGCATTCTGTTTACCCAAACATGGTGAGCTGCTAACCCTTGGGTCATAAGGTTATGGGCCCAAAAATATTTTCTTTATCACAAATGTTATTTTGTATTATTGAGCTCCCAAGGTGGAGATTACATTGTTGTGATCCACTCTCTAGGGCCACAATCCACCATAAAACAATATGAAAAGGATTGACCATTATTAGATTTTGATAAAAAAAAAGAAAAGTTAATCCTGTAAGCACACAGGTTATATCTGGGGGGATTTTCCAACCATCCCTAACCCCTATGGACTATTATGAGATCCTTGCGCCCAGCTGCAGACGGCTACCAATCACACCGTCAGGCCATTCATAATAGGATTCCTGATACGAGATCCGGCGCAATTCATTATAGATTAGGCGGAGAGCGATGGTTATCAAAGACCTCTGTCTGCATTCAGAAGAGCCTGGAGGGTGAGGTGGATAACAAGGGACTTGGGGACAGCAGTGCTTGTTGCTGGTCTTCATTTTAGTCTGTAGCTCTATATACTCAGCCTAGTTCACCGCAGAAAAAAGGGTAATTAACTACAATGACCATAATACATTGAGCCTGTTCTTACTGGCCTGGAAAGGGGCGGATACACACAGACCTCATGAGAGAGGAATCAACACAACAACGAGAGGGATAGAGACAGTTTGTGACTTAGCTCTACCCAATTGATAGCTGTAGTAGTTAGTAATAAGCAGTCTTGAAAGTGTGCCTTATCTACTTTGAAGAACTACTAAAATGATTTCCTCAGCTCTTCAGCACAGCTACTAGCCTAGACAGCAGATCTGAAACGCTTGCTTACAGCTATAATAGGGTCGGACATGCTTCCTGTGTAGATTAACCACGGAGAAGGCGCGAGATATGGCAAAAAAATTTACCTCAATCCAGGGATGAGAAATTCATTGTACTCCTAATTGTCCCATTGGCCCAACTGTTACATCGAGAAGATTGAACGACTGTTAACCTAAAAGCAGTCATTCACTTCTCGCTGTAAAAGTTGGGATAATGGGACAATTTGTATTACAGCACATTTATCATCCCTGGATTGAGGTACGTTTTCTGAGCCATATCGCACACCGGCTCCACAGTGTCTTAACCTCTACTGGATCGTTGTCCCCCGCGCGGGACGGTTGAGCTAACGTAGGCTAATGTGATTAGCATGAGGTTGTAAGTGTAACCGGTGTGAAATGGCTAGTTAGCTAGCGGGGTGCGCGCTAACAGCGTTTCAATCGGTGACGTCACTCGCTCTGAGACCTTGAAGTCGTGTTTCCCCTTGCTCTGCAAGGGCCGTGGCATTTGTGGCGCGATGGGTAATGATGCTTCGAGGGTGGCTGTTGATGTGGACAGAGGGTCCCTGGTTCGAGCCCAGGCAGGGGCGAGGAGAGGGACGGAAGCTATACTGTTAAATAAGTAACAACAAAAAAATCCCAGGACATAGACATTTCTGATATGGGCAGAAAAATGTAATTCCTGTTAATCTAACTGCACTGTCCAATTTACAGTAGCTATTACAGTGAAAGAATACCATGCTATTGTTTGAGGAAATTGCACAATTATGAACTTGAAAATGTATTAATTAGGCACATTTGGGCAGTCTTGATACAACATTTTGAACAGATATGCAATGGTTCATTGGATCAGTCTAAAAGGTTGCACATACACTGTTGCCATCTAGTGGCCAGAATTTCAATTGCGCCTGTGCTGGAATAATCCATAATGGCCTTTCTCTTGCATTACAAAGATGATGGCACAAAAAATACTAAAAAATACATGTTTTTTTCTTTGTATTACCTTTTACCAGATCTAATGTGTTATTTTCTCCTACATTAATTTCACATTTCCACAAACTTCAAAGTGTTTCCTTTCAAATGGTATCAAGAATGCATCAGGTCCTGAGCTACAGGCAGTTCGATTTGGGTATGTCATTAGAAGAAAATTGAAAAAAAGGGTTGGATTCTTAAGAGGTTCTACACAGGAAGCCTGTCCGACCCAAGTACAGCTCTGATGGCTACTATTAGCCTAGCTACACTGAACAAAAATATAAACGCAACATGCAACAATTTAACATATTTTACTGAGTAAAAGTTCAGTTCATATAAGAAAATCAATCAATTAAAACAAATTAATTAGGACCTAATCTATGGATTTCACATGACAGAGAATGCATCTGTTGCTCACAGATACCTTAAAAAAAAGGTAGGTGCGTGGATCAGAAACCAGTTATTATCTGGTGTGACCACCATTTGCCTCATGCAGCGCTGTTCTCCTCCTTCACATAGAGTTGATCAGGCTGTTGATTGTGGCCTGTGGAATGTTGTCCCACTCCTCTTCAATGGCTGTGCGAAGTTGCTGGATATTGGTGGGAACTAAAACACGCTGTCATACACATCAATCCAGAGCATCCCAGTGCTCAATGGGTGACATATATGCAGGCCATGGAAGAACTGGGACATTTTCAGCTTGCAGGAGTTGTGTACAGATCCTTGCGACATGGGGCAATGCATTATCATGCTGAAACATGAGGTGATGGCGGTGGATGAACGGCACGACAATGGGCCTCAGGAGCTTGCCAAAGTACAGTGGGGAAAAAAAGTATTTAGTCAGCCACCAATTGTGCAAGTTCTCTCAATTAAAAAGATGAGAGAGGCCTGTAATTTTCATCATAGGTACACTTCAACTATGACAGACAAAATGAGGAAAAAAAATCCAGAAAATCACATTGTAGGATTTTTTATGAATTTATTTGCAAATTATGGTGGAAAATAAGTATTTGGTCA
>QNTS01000341.1:87574-113717 GCA_003317085.1 Hucho hucho
TGACCAAATACTTATTTTCCACCATAATTTGCAAATAAATTCATTAAAAATCCTACAATGTGATTTTCTGGATTTTTTTTCCTCATTTTGTCTGTCATAGTTGAAGTGTACCTATGATGAAAATTACAGGCCTCTCTCATCTTTTTAAGTGAGAGAACTTGCACAATTGGTGGCTGACTAAATACTTTTTTTCCCCACTGTATATCTGTGTATTCAAATTCTAATTGATCAATTCTAATTCATTGTCCGCAACTAATGCCTGCCCATACCATAACCCCACCTCCACTATGGGGCACTCTGTTAACAATGTCAGCAAACTGCTCGCCCACACAACGCCATACGCGCTGTCTCCCCGGTACAGTTGAAACCGTGATTCATCCGTGAAGAGCACACTTTTCCAGCATGCAGTGGCCATCAAAGGTGAGCATTTGCCCACTGAAGTCTTTTACAACGCGGAACTGCTGATGAGCTTGCCTAAGACAATTTCTGACAGTTTGTGCAGAAATTCTTCAGTTGCGCATACCCACAGTTTCATCAGCTCTCCGAGTGGCTGGTCTCAGATGGTCCCACAGGTGAAGAAGCCGGATGTGGAGGTCCTGGGCTGACGTGGTTACACATGGTCTGTGGTTGTAAGGCCGGTTGGACGTACTGCCAAATTCTCCAAAACGACGGAGGCGGCTTACAGTAGAGAAATTAACTGTCATGCCTGCTCCAGCTCCCCTTCTCGTTATGCACATCAGCGCTTCATTGGACTCACCTGGACTCCATCACTTATTGATTTCCTCCCCTATATCTATCTATCTATCTATCTATCTATTCGTCAGTTTCATCCCCGTGTCAGCATTAATGTTGTTTTGTTCCCCCTGTTCAGACGCTGTCCTTGTTTTGTTAGTTATTTATTAAATATTCACTCCCTGTACTTGCTTCTTGTCTCCCAGCGTCTGTCCTCACATTAACATTAAATTCTCTGGAAACTGGTGGACAGTCTTGCAGTCAGCATGCAAATTGTACACTCCCTCAAAACTTGAGACATCTGTGGCATTGTGTTGTGTGACAAAACTGCACATTTTAGAGTGGACTTTTATTGCACCCAGCACAAGGTGCAGATGTGTAATGATCAGCTTTTTGATATGCAACACCTGTCAGGTGGAGGGATTATCTTGGCAAACGAGAAATGCTCACTAACAGGGATGTAAACATTATTTTCTGGGATCTTTTATTTCAGCTCATGAAACATGGGACCATGTTTCATTTATATTTTTGTCTGACTGGCTGCTACTGCCTGAGCAGAGATTAGATTATGACTTTAAGTAATTAAATAATAAAGCCATCAAATAAAAACAAAGTAATATACACAACTGACATATTTTATTAAAGTAAAGTAATATGAAAACATTATGGTTAACAAGTGATAACAAGTGCAGTAATGGGCAGTTACTACCATCGTGGGGCTTATTAATTGTTTTATTCTGTGCTGTTACAGCATACAACTCCACAAATAATAAAAAAAAATATTTGAAACCTAAATCAGATATCGGGATTTATTTGATAAAAACGTATTTTTCAGTCTTTCAGTCCTGGCTTTGATGCACCTGTACCATTTCTGTCTACTCGATGGTAGCGGAGTGAACAGACCGTGACTCGGGTGGCTAGAGGTCCTTGATGATCTTCTTGGTGTCAAAGGAAGACCAAGAAGATCATCAAGGACCTCTAGCCACCCGAGTCACGGTCTGTTCACTCCGCTACCATCACACACACAGACACACACACACGCACTCTTTAAAACCCCTATGCTCCTTTGAGACCCAACTTTCCAAGTCACTGTGATCTTTTCTTTTAGCCATGGAAGCCAGAGTAATGAGCAACTGAGCATTTTTATACAAGACCCTACACATGTTAATTGCTTGATTAGCTACTGCTTTTGATATACTTTGTATCCCTCATTTACTCAAGTGTTTCCATTATTTTGCCAGTTACCTGTATATTCCATTGTTTTTGTCAAAATTGCTCAAGCTCAGTAAATTTGGTTGGGAATCAGTGATAGACAGAAATATTCAAACCTTGTCTCTGATTTGTTAAGCAGATTTAAGTCAACACCTCCTATATTGTCCCACAGAAAACTAAAACTATATCCCAGGGTTAGGTTTTCAGAAGACTGAGGAGGGTTTTCCTGTAACTATTTATCTGGGCTTTGGTCCTTTATTATTTTCTTTGATCCTAACAAAATCCCAAGTCCCTGCTGGTGACAAGCATTACCATAACAGGATGTTCCCAGCGCAATACTTAAAAATACAAAGGGATCAACAACATTTAGTTCACTCCACATTACTGGCTTGTATGACAAATTAAAAAGAAGCCTGTGTTAAAGGACAACAACCTCTCACTTGATGTCATCAAGACAAAGGAGCTGATCATGGACTACAGGAAATGGAAGGGCGAGCACGCCCCCATCCACATCGATGGGGCTGTAGTGGAACGGGTCGCGAGCTTCAAGTTCCTTGGTGTCCACATCATTAAGGAATTAACATGTCCACACACACCCACACAGATGTGAAGAGGGCACGACAGCGCCTCTTCCCCTCAGGAGGCTGGAAAGATCTGAGATCATTAAAAAGTTCTACAGATGCACCATTGAGAGCACCTTGACTGGCTGCATCACCAATTGGTACGGCAACAGCAATTTTTACTTGTTGTTATTCACTGTGTATTTATTCCTCGTGTCACTATTTCTATCCTTTTTAAAATAATTTTTGTATCTTCATCTTTAACTCAGCATTGTTGGAAAATTACCCGTAAGTAATCATTTAATCTGTTGTTAACGAAGCTGTGACAAATACAATTTGATTTTGATTTGACTTGAGTATCATGTAAGGATGACTTGCCACTGACCAGCAGGAAATGCAGTGCAGGTTTTTCAGAACCAGTTGTGTTGTCCATCTTTCTTCAGACACTTTACAGACAAAAATGCAGTTTGGGCCAATAATGCTAATGCTTACAACAAGTGAAAGGTGGAGGTAGAAAGATGGGCCAAAACACAAAACGTTCCTGGCACTTGGAGTTTCCTTCCCTGCTTTTCTGTTTGTGCCAGGCCCGTCAGTGTTCTGCAGGAAGAGTACTGAGGGAACATCATGCACGCACACACTCACGCACACACACACACACACTGATTATAAGCGTATTGTGTGCCAGGCAGGTTCCTGACATTAGGAAGCACTTTAGAGAAAAGAAGGGTACCATCAGCATTCCAAACTCACACAAACCCCAACCCTTACTGATGGCTAGTGTGGGTCACTTCTCTCTCCAAATGGTGCCTTGGAGCTTGCATTGTTTTTCTTCATTGGATTTTGCTACTTCTCATACACAGGTTCCATGGTACTCACAGGTGACCTTAAGTATGTAAAGTTACTTTCAGAGGATCTAGTCTTCAGTAGAACCTTTATTTAAAAATGGAAGCAATCAGGCTTTTGAGTGGTGACCACTTGTCTTTGGATGGCACTTGGAAAAAGTCCCCAAATCAGATTTACTTGTCTGTGTCCTTTCTTGTCCATGATTTACACAGAAAACACATTTTCGTATTTTATTTTATTAGGATCCCAATTAGCTGATGCCAACGGTGACAGCTAGTCTTACTGGGGTCTGACACATAATGAAAAAGACATTACAAAAGACTTTACAATTTACATAAACTCAGCAAAAAAATAAACGTCCTCTCACTGTCAACTGCGTTTATTTTCAGCAAACTTAACATGTGTAAATATTTGTATGAACATAACAAGATTCAACAACTAAGAAATAAACTGAACAAGCTCCACAGACATGTGACTAACAGAAATTGAATAATGTGTCCCTGAACAAAGGGGGGGTCAAAATCAAAAGTAACAGTCAGTATCTCCTCCTCATGGACTGCACCAGATTTGCCAGTTCTTGCTGTGAGATGTTACCCCACTCTTCCACCAAGGCACCTGCAAGTTCCCGGACATTTCTGGGGGGAATGGCCCTAGTCCTCACCCTCTGATCCAACAGGTCCCAGACGTGCTCAATGGGATTGAGATCCGGGCTCTTCGCTGGCCATGGCAGAACACTGACATTCCTGTCTTACAGGAAATCACGCACAGAATGAGCAGTATGGCTGGTGGCATTGTCATGCTGGAGGGTCATGTCAGGATGAGCCTGCAGGAAGGGTACCACATGAGGGAGGAGGATGTCTTCCCTGTAACGCACAGCGTTGAGATTGCCTGCAATGACAACAAGCTCAGTCCGATGATGCTGTGGCACACCGCCCCAGACCATGATGGACCCTCCACCTCCAAATCGATCCCGCTCCAGAGTACAGGTCTCGGTGTAACGCTCATTCCTTCGATGATAAACGCGAATCCGACCATCACCCCTGGTGAGACAAAACCGCGACTCGTCAGTGAAGAGCACTTTTTGCCAGTCCTGTCTGGTCCAGCGACGGTGGGTTTGTGCCCATCGGCGACGTTGTTGCCGGTGATGTCTGGTGAGGACCTGCCTTACAACAGGCCTACAAGCCCTCAGTCCAACCTCTCTCAGCCTATTGCGGACAGTCTGAGCACTGATGGAGGGATTGATTCCTGGTGTAACTCGGGCAGTTGTTGTTGCCATCCTGTACCTGTCCCGCAGGTGTGATGTTCGGATGTACCGATTCTGTGCAGGTGTTGTTACACGTGGTCTGCCACTGCGAGGACGATCAGCTGTCCATCCTGTCTCCCTGTAGCACTGTCTTAGGTGTCTCACAGTACGGACATTGCAATTTATTGCCCTGGCCACATTTGCAGTCCTCATGCCTTCTTGCAGCATGCCTAAGGCACGTTCACGCAGATGAGCAGAGACCCTGGGCATCTTTCTTTGGTGTTTTTCAGAGTCAGTAGAAAGGCCTCTAGTATCCTAAGTTTTCATAACTGTGACCTTAATTTCCTACCGTCTGTAAGCTGTTAGTGTCTTAACGACCGTTCCACAGGTGCATGTTCATTAATTGTTTATAGTTCATTGAGCAAGCATGGGAAACAGTGTTTAGACCCTTTACAATGAAGAGCTGTGAAGTTATTTGGATTTTGACAAATTATCTTTGAAAGACAGGGTCCTGAAAAAGGGATGTTTCTTTTTTTGCTGAGTTTACATTTCAAAACATGAACATGTAGTGTGCGTGTGTCTGCATCTATCAGTTCCACATACATGCACACAACAAGTAGGTCACATGGGGGAGCGGTGTTGTGCTGTGAGGTGTTTCTTTATTTGTTTTTTGAAACTAGGTTTGCTGCTATATGAGATAGAAGGGAGCTCCATGTTCTCATGGCTCTGTATAATAGTGAACGTTTCCTTGAATTTGGGAAGTGTGAAAAGACCCCAGGTGGCATGTCTGGTGGGGTAAGTGTGTGTGTCAGTGCCATGTGTAAGTTGACTATGCAGACAATTTGGAATTTCCAACACATTAATGTTTCTTGTAAAAACAAGAAGTGATTGAGGAAAGGTAAGGCGCACTGGTGGTCAAATAGATGTGCATTTAACATTATGGAGATGTAAAACATCTCACTCCATTATCCAACATTTTCCTTTAAAACATATATTAAATATTTGACCAATAAAAATACAAAAATAATAAAATTATTTGTCTTTAATAATTCACAAGTGGCTGAATGTCACTAGAGAAACAATTTGAGCGAGGGAAATTGATTAATGCCAGCATTTTATTGATTGATGCCAGCAAGTATTTGGCCTCCCTTGATAAAAAAATTATAAAATAATTAGCCAATCAGGGTTGAAGCTGAGTGGGTTGTCAACTGTGGGTTGTCCTGGTGCAGCAAAACGCCCCCCAAGGGAGGCCAGTTTGGATTTAGCTTCAGACTAATCAAATCACTTTCTAAGCAAAACTTCATTTTCAGAAACATTTGTCTGTTTCTGGTCTGCATGTGTTGATGCCCTGTTGATGCCCTAAGCCAAGGCTGGAGATGGGCATTTGGATTTGTGGTTTTGACTTAATTCTCTGGACAGGCCAATGATTATGACGGCGATTCTGATCAAACCATAAATGAACATGTTGTGCCACTGGCCTGAGACGATTGAAGTTCAATATGTAGCCAATATGTAGCCTAACTTAGCTGGTTCACTGTTGCCCATGCCAGGAAGTTAGACTAGCAAGCATTTTAGCTAGGTAGCCTATGACAACAAAAACTAAAAGTGTACTGAATGAAAGCGCCACAGACCGTTTTGCCAACATGAAAGAGAGGAGGATCACATTGATGTTCAACTAGTCTACAAGTAGGGTGAGTCAACATTTTTTGTTTTACTTGCATGCGCAAGTACACACAGACAGAAATCAGCACTATGGGCAGCCACATGGTATTTAGCAACATTGATTGGACTAAATAGTTTTTGGAATCTCTAAGTTTGTTTTCAATGTACTACACTAAACATATATAGCCTTGTTAATTTGATGATGTTTAAATGTTTAAGTTGAAATAGTGCTGAAATAGCAGAGGCAGTGCTCGTGTTGTCTTTGTTCTGACTTCGGGTAACTCCGTGGTTCTAAATCAGTATACTGTCGAAAACATTAAGTTGCTTGACCATGCTGCAGGTGATATAACTCTTTGTTACATGCAATATTTGCTGTGTAGTTGAATTTATTCCACCACTGTGTGACTTGTCTTTTTGTTGTCACAGCCTTTTACTGGCTTGCTTCCTCGGTCATTTTACCCACGCACCACTACTGGTCATATATGTTTTGATAGTTGATAATTACACAACGGTGTAAATAGAAAGACAACCACTGCAGTTCAACTCTAGTAGAATGCTATGATTATAACAAGTCACAGAAGGGAAAATATGATTTTTGCAGGGTGAAGTGAAATGTGTAAGTAAGAAACCTATCCATATCAATCCATGCACTGTATCTTCAAAATGTTCTACTCGTTAGTCTAATCCCTGCAGGTTTGAGACGTCGTCAGGCAGTTGAACGTCAAGACTTGCCTATCAGATCCTGCAATAAACCATGATGAAAAGAGAGAGCTGAGATTGCAATGCCTGTAATATTGGAATGTTACTGCTATGCTGTGTTCAAACTTAGATAGCAGTGTGTCTCCATTTATTTTGGGGCTTTGAAAGTCTGATAAGTTTAACAGTGATAAGTCGTGCGCATCATTTTACTCCCTATCAGGAATTCAGATGTTATAAAAAAAGTTGCTCTTGTATGGCAAGACATATGCATCTTTTATATATGCATCTGTAAACCATGGCGAAGTCAAAAGGCATTAACATAAATTATATATAGAAAAGTATGAGGACACCCCTTCTAATTAGTGGATTTGTCTATTTCAGCCACACCCGTTGCTCACAGCTGTATGAAACCGAACACACAGCCATGCAATCTCCATAGACAAACATTGGCAGTAGAATGGCCTTACTGAAGAGCTCAGTGACTTTCAACATGGCACCGTCATAGGATGCCACCTTTCCAACAAGCCAGTTGGTCAAATGTATGCCCTGCTAGATGTGCCCCGGTCAACTGTAAGTGCTGTTATTATGAAGTGGAAACATCTAGGAGAAACAACAGCTCAGCCGCGAAGTGGTAGGCCAGAGAAGCTTACAGAAGCTCACACAAGCCTAAGATGACCATGCTCAATGCCAATTGTCAGCTGAAGTGGTGTAAAGCTCACCACCATTGGACTCTGGAGCAGTGGAAACATGTTCTCAGGAGTGATTAATCACGCTTATCGCCTGGCAGTCTGAGGGACGAATCTGGGTTTGGCGGATGCCAGGAGAACGCTATCTGTCCGAATGCATAGTGCCAACTGTAAAGTTTGGTGGAGGAGGAATAATGGTTTGGGGCTGTTTTTCATGGTTCGGGCCTGCCCTTTAGTTCCAGTGAAGGGAAACCTTAACACTACAGCATACAATGACATTCTAGACAATTCTGTGCTTCCAATGTTGTGGCAACGGTTTGGGGAAGGCCCTTTCCTGTTTCAGCATGACAATGCACCCATGCACAAAGCGAGGTCCATGTTTATCGAGATCGGTGTTGAATAACTTGACAGAGCCCTGACCTCGACCCCATCAAACATCTTTGAGATGAATTGGAACTCCGACTGCGAGCCAGGCCTAATCGCCCAACATCAAGGCCTAACCTCACAAACGCTCTTGTGGCTGAATGGAAGCAAGTCCCCGCAGCAATGTTCCAACATCTAGTGGAAAGCATTCCCAGAAGAGTAGAGGCTGTTACAGTAGCAAAGGGGAGACCAACTCCACATTAATTTTGAGGACAAGTACATTTTTTGTTTGTGAAACAGACGCCTCACAAGTCCTCAACTGGCAGCTCAATTAAATAGTACCAGCAAAACACCAGTCTCAACGTCAACGGTGAAGAGGCGACTCCGGGATGCTGACCTTCCAGGCAGAGTTCCTCTGTCCAGTGTCTGTGTTTTGCCCATCTTAATATTTTATTTTTATTGGCCAGTCTCAGATATGGCTTTTTCTTTGCAACTCTGCCTAGAAGACCAGCATCCCGAAGTCGCCTCTTCACTGTTGATGTTGAGACTGGTGTTTTTTAGTGACCCCAAACTTTTGAACGATAGTGTATATATATAATTTATGTATATTCTTTTACACTTATTTAATAATTTTTTTGGGGTAGGCACAAAACTACCTTCATACTTTGATACGTTTTAGTTTAACCGGTACTGGTTACCTTCAGACGAGTCCTGTGACACTTGTGGGAGTCATAAAGCAAAACGGAGACAACCATCGTGTTAGTGAGAGTCTCCCCTTTCCATAATAGTTTGTAGGCCAAACCGTTTGGACGCTACATATGCTTTCCTGAGAAGACTGTTTTTTGAGATAGTTCATGGTCTGACAAACACCGCTCTAGCTCTGCCGCCTTTCACCGCAAGTGAAAGTGTGATATCGGCGGAGGTTGATTGAGATGCATCCAATGCAAAACAACAGATATCTCTAGCTTAAAATTATGGATTTTGATAAGGATTTTTGTATGTTACTTAGATTGAGGCAAATTTGGGTCAGTTGAATCTAGGGGGTTATGAAAACTTGTAATCTGCTAGACACATTAATGTAACTTACCTTACAGATCACAAAGTCAGCTATTGTCCACTTCATTCATATCCAAATCCGTTTGATTTATACACTGGCTTGTCTGGCTGGCATGTTTTTATTTTAAGCTGCACACTTATCTGCACTGAACTAATATTATTTCAGTAGTTCTCTATTATGATATAAATATACATGTATCTCACATAGCTCATTAGTACACCCTTGTGGTTGAATATATATATATCAATTTCAGGTCCCAGGATACAACAATGAATAATGTTGAAAATACCATCAAGGGACACCTTACAATTTACTTTTTCTCAACAGGCCGCCAGTCTCGGAAGGGGTTCTTGAAGAGGGAGACTGTAAAGTCAAGGAACTGCTGCTCTCTTTGTTCTGAGTGTTTGCACTGCTAGTGTTTTTAGTTAATCTGTGTATCTCACATTATGTGCCCAGTTTTATAGAGGAAGAAAACTTTCTTAGCAGATAATGATAACATGACAATAACAATAGCTGTAGATGATGTAATGAAAAGTTGGAAGGTGGTTGGTAATGGAGGAGGACATCAGGTGGATCCACGTCTGGGTGTTAGGTGGAACCCTTAGGTCCTGGAGAACAGGAACAGAGTTAAAGGGACAGAACTTATAGCTAGATACCTCAATATGACAGACATACAACTACATGTATAGCTAGCAACATGTAGATGACCAACTAGCTAGATGGAAAATGGTTGTATAAAAATGGTTTCTAAATCCGTCCAGTTTTCTAATATAAGTTAACTGCTTAACGTTACCCTGAATTGTGAATTTCTCTTCCCCCCCATGAATGTTGCGCCTCTTGTCGGGATCATTGGGCCCTTCATAGTACTTTGTCTGGTTGGAAAGATACAATAAAATCTCCTTGAGGGATGCCATTGAAGTGCAAACTACATAAAAACAGAAAGCTACAATAACAGTTAGCAAGCTAGCTAAAATACAACTGTCTGGCTAGCTAGCTGACTAGGCAGGCTGAGGTAAATAAGTACAGTAACTAGCAATGTCAATGTATTCTCTTTTATATAAAGACAAATATGTGACTCACCACCTGGATTCGGTCTTATGTAGCAACATTAAAATTTATGTTTTTTACATTGGATAAAAGTAGAGACTCAGAGCTACAAAATGGTATATCATACATTGCATTTGGGGAAACAATCGGAAAGTAATTCTGCTTTGAAAGTTGATCAACTTGTAAACTCACTTTTGAGAAAACCGTCTTTCAATGTTTTGGTAATACTATTGGAGAGGCCTTCTTTGTCTACACCCATTCAACATTGTTCACACCCTCTTAAGCCTGAGCCCCACTCATCTCATTAAGGGTTGACCCAACCGTTCTGTACTAACTTGCCAGCTACTTCCAGACATCTAAGAGAGAGAATAGCTCACTGAACATTACTCGCCCTGTGGTTTGTGGTTTCTGTGGTTTCGCGTTCAGAGTGCACGCTGGACGCTCTGGCCAATAAGTAGGGTTGTTCCCGAAAGCTCTGACCTCACAACTACAGTCAACCACCCAAGCTAACATTGGCTAGCTACTTCCAGACACATAATGAGAGAACACCCCACACTGACCATTTTTCTCGCCCTAGTAGAGCTGGTTAGGCTTTTGTCATGTTATCCAGAGTGTTAGTGACTAACTGTGCTGCTGGCAACAATTGAATTATGCTTTGTTGCCGACGCTTACTGACACCGGACATATTCAACGGGTGTTGAGCGTTCAAAAATGCATCAGTTATTCTGTGCTCCGGCACAATAAGACGAAAAATGTAACGTAAACTCACTTTTGTACATCGCGCTGGTCTGCCAAAAAACGTAATACTTCCAGATCAACTGTAATATGGTGTGGGGAAACGGCTTTATTCACTCGATCTGTCCAACTTATCACCTTATCGCCTCCAATGTAAATAAAACATTAGAAAGAGTTTATATAATGTGTCATTACATACCTATTTTAAGGTTTGTGTCGAAATTGAATCGGGTTTTTAGGGCGGTACTAAAGTGATCTTCAGAAGTAAACAGCGGCTTTTGAGAGTCATGATAGCTTACAGTGATGATGCAAAAAATTGTAGGTATCCCCCCCCTTGCCCTGTCCCCTTCTTGTTTTTAAATGGTGAGATAAGTGCTACACCTGGTGGAGAGAGGCTGTAAGACAGAATTAGTTGCTTTATGAGTGCTGTACGTTACGCCATGACACGTCACGATGTAACGTACAGCGTCGGAGCGATCAGTTTTTTCAACTTTTCTCCAATACTATAGAGCCATTACCATGTCAATCAACGCTTGAATAGAAACGTAGTTCACACCCCAGATTTTGATGTCAACACATTCGCTACAGTCCCATTAGTTTTCTTTGCAGCCTCATTTGAATGTTGCGCACATTTGTACGGAATGGGGTTAGCCTATGTTAGCAAGATAGATTAGCTAGGTAAACAATTCAAATCAAATGTATTTATAAAGCCCTTCTTACATCAGCTGATGTCACAGAGTGCTGTACAGAAACCCAGCCTAAAACCCCAAACAGCAAGCAATGCAGGTGTAAAAGCACGGTGGTTAGGAAAAACTCCCTATAAAGGCCAGAACCTAGAGAGGAACCAGGCTGTGAGGGGTGGCCATTCCTCTTCTGGCTGTGCCGGGTGCAGATTATAACAGAACATGGACAAGACTTTAAAATATTCATAAAACAGGCAGAACAGTTGAAACTGGAGAAGCAGCACGGCCAGGGGACATCAAGGAGTCATCAGGCCAGGTAGGCCTTGAGGAATGGTCCTAATGCTCAGGTCCTCCGAGAGAGAGAGAGAGANGGGACGGCATGGAAGAGCACCAGTAAGCCAGTGACTCAGCCCCTGTAATAGGGTTAGAGGCAGAGAATCCCAGTGGAGAGGGGAACCGGCCAGGCAGAGACAGCAAGGGTGGTTCGTTGCTCCAGTGCCTTTCCGTTCACCTTCACACTCCTGAGCCAGACTACACTCAATCATAGGACCTACTGAAGAGATGAGTCTTCAATAAAGACTTAAAGGTTGAGACCGAGTCTGCGTCTCTCACATGGATAGGCAGACCATTCCATAAAAATGGAGCTCTATAGGAGAAAGCCCTGCCTCCAGCTGTTTGCTTAGAAATTCTAGGGACAGTAAGGAGGCCTGCGTCTTGTGACCGTAGCGTACGTGTAGGTATGTACGGCAGGACCAAATCGGAAAGATAGGTAGGAGCAAGCCCATGTAATGCTTTGTAGGTTAGCAGTAAAACCTTGAAATCAGCCCTTGCCTTAACAGGAAGCCAGTGTAGAGAGGCTAGCACTGGAGTAATATGATGAAATGTTTGTGTTCTAGTCAAGATTCTAGCAGCCGTGTTTAGCACTAACTGAAGTTAATTTAGTGCTTTATCCGGGTAGCCGGAAAGTAAAGCATTGCAGTAGTCTAACCTGGAAGTGACAAAAGCATGGATACATTTTTCTGCATCATTTTTGGACAGAAAGTTTCTGATTTTTACAATGTTACGTAGATGGAAAAAAGCTGTCCTTGAAACAGTCTTGATGTGTTCGTCAAAAGGGAGATCAGGGTCCAGAGTAACGCCGAGGTCCTTCACAGTTTTATTTGACACGACTGTACAACCATCAAGATTAATTGTCAGATTCAACAGAAGATCTCTTTGTTTCTTGGGACCTAGAACAAGCATCTCTGTTTTGTCCTAGTTTAAAAGTAGAACATTTGTCGCCATCCACTTCCTTATGTCTGAAACACAGGCTTCCAGGGAGGGCAATTTTGGGGCTTCACCATGTTTCATAGAAATGTACAGCTGTGTGACATCCACATAGCAGTGAAAGTTAACATTATGTTTCCAAATGACATCACCAAGTGGTAAAATGTATAGTGAAAACAATAGTGGTCCTAAAACAGAGCCTTGAGGAACACCAAAGTTTACAGTTGATTTGTCAGAGGACAAACCATCCACAGAGACAAACTGATATCTTTCCGACAGATAAGATCTAAACCAGGCCAGAACTTGTCAGTGTAGACCAATTTGGGTTTCCAATCTCTCCAAAAGAATGTGGTGATCGATGGTATCAAAAGCAGCACTAAGGTCTAGGAGCACGAGGACAGTTGCAGAGCCTCGGTCTGACGCCATTAAAGGGTCATTTACCACCTTCACAAGTGCAGTCTCAGTGCTATTATGGGGTCTAAAACCAGACTGAAGCGTTTTGTATACATTGTTGGTCTTCAGGAAGGCAGTGAGTTGCTGCGCAACAGCTTTTTCAATTTTTTTTGAGAGGAATGGAAGATTCGATATTGGCCGATAGTTTTTTATATTTTCTGGGTCAAGGTTTGGCTTTTTCAAGAGAGGCTTTTACTGCCACCTTTAGTGAGTTTGGTACACATCCGGTGGATAGAGAGCCGTTTATTATGTTCAACATAGGAGGGCCAAGCACAGGAAGCAGCTCTTTCAGTAGTTTAGTTGGAATAGGGTCCAGTATGCAGCTTGAAGGTTTAGAGGCCATGTCAAGAGATATGGTGCTAAAAACCTTGAGTGTCTCTCTTGATTTTATGTCCTGGCAGAGTTGAGCAGACGCCGTACAACTGAGCTTTGGAGGAATACGCAGATTTAAACAAGAGTCCGTAATTTGCTTTCTAATGATCCTGATCTTTTCCTCAAAGAAGTTCATGAATTTATCACTGCTGAAGTGAAAGCCATCCTCTCTTGGGGAATGCTGCTTTTTAGTTAGCTTTGCGACAGTATCAAAAATACATTTTGGATTGTTCTTATTTTCCTCAATTAACTTGGAAAAATAAGATGATCGAGCAGCAGTGAGGGCTCTTCGATACTGCACGGTACTGTCTTTCCAAGCTAGTCGGAAGACTTCTAGTTTGGTGTAGCGCCATTTCCGTTCCAATTTTCTGGAAGCTTGCTTCAGAGCTCGGGTATTTTCTGTATACCAGGGAGCTAGTTTTATATGGCAAATGTAGTTTTTTTTAGGGGTGCAACTGCATCTAGGGTATTGCGCAAGGTTACATTTAGTTCCTCAGTTAGGTGGTTAACTGATTTTTGTACTCTGACGTCCTTGGGTAGGTGGAGGGATTCTGCAAGGGCATCTAGGAATCTTTGGGTTGTCCGAGAATTTATAGCACGACTTTTCATGATCCTTGGTTGGGGTCTGAGCAGATTATTTGTTGCGATTGCAAACGTAATAAAATGGTGGTCCGATAGTCCAGGATTATGAGGAAAAACATTAAGATCCACAGCATTTGTTCCACGGGACAAAACTAGGTCCAGAGTATGACTGTGGCATTGAGTAGGTCCGGAGACATGTTGGACAAAACCCACTGAGTCGATGATGGCTCCGAAAGCGCATGACATAACGCTAGTTAGCGAGCCAGCCAGCTAACATTAGCTAGCTAGCTAACAGTACACTTTAACTTGAAATGAAAATACTTTGTTAAAATTAAAGTGGAGTCTTTTGTGAAGACATGTAGCTAGCTAGCTAAACAATGGACCATAGTCACTGAATTGCGACATACGCCTAGTTTCCTGAATCGGATCACATATAGCTAGGACACTTTTTGGCAGGGGGACACTTTTTGGCATGACAGGCCCTTCCCTACAATGCAGAGGTAAACATTAATGATGTGTAACAACATGATGTGCCAAATTGATCTGTGATTTAGTGCATTATTATAGCGTAAGCATTAGAATAAGCCACCTTAATATTTATAGCCATAAAGTGACATTATCTCTCTGGGAGCTGATCCGTCATCAGCACAGTGGAATAATTCTGTTAAGGTAATATTTGAATGGAGAAAGCTGATCAGAGAGCAGCACTGCCTTTCTCTTAATCCTATCAGTATCAAAACATGATACAACGACTCACTTGGCGAAAGTTCTTTCTGCGTGGTGTTTTGGGAAACACGTTACATCTTCGGCCATTGTAAAACACTCGTAAGCCTAAATTCCATCACTATCTGGAAACCGGGGCCTGGGCTGTTGATTATACCAACATGTAATTTACGACTTTGCAACTTTACAAGAAGAATATCATCTTTTAATTAGATATTTTTCTTGTTTACTGTCTTGTTTACTGTATCATGTTGCAATCAAACACATAGCAATTGTGCATCATTTGCTGGGTGGTCAAGGCCATCAACCCATTTAGGAGGCGTTACATGCGTCATCAACCCTCAAGGGCCAATAATTGACTGTTTATACTGACAGAGGTCACAGCCTAGCCCTGATGCAGTCTAATGTTACTGAACTTGACTAATGGAATATTCTTAGATTTTTTTTACAAGATGATTGAAACAGCAAACTGAAACAAATGTGAGATATGCTTAACTACACTTGATAGGTGTGTGGGTCTCGTAGAAACCATCAATTACTGTGTTCATTGCAGTACAAACACATTTGACATTTTCAAGCAAAAAAACTCATAACAGCATTACTGAAACAAATGAGGCACTTTTAATGCTATTTTACATAATCATATACAGTGGGGAAAAAAAGTATTTAGTCAGCCACCAATTGTGCAAGTTCTCTCACTTAAAAAGATGAGAGAGGCCTGTAATTTTCATCATAGGTACACTTCAACTATGACAGACAAAATGAGGAAAAAAAATCCAGAAAATCACATTGTAGGATTTTTAATGAATTTATTTGCAAATTATGGTGGAAAATAAGTATTTGGTCAATAACAAAAGTTTATCTCAATACTTTGTTATATACCCTTTGTTGGCAATGACAGAGGTCAAACGTTTTCTGTAAGTCTTCACAAGGTTTTCACACACTGTTGCTGGTATTTTGGCCCATTCCTCCATGCAGATCTCCTCTAGAGCAGTGATGTTTTGGGGCTGTCGCTGGGCAACACGGACTTTCAACTCCCTCTAAAGATTTTCTATGGGGTTGAGATCTGGAGACTGGCTAGGCCACTCCAGGACCTTGAAATGCTTCTTACGAAGCCACTCCTTCGTTGCCCGGGNGGGGGACCTAGTGAATGACCTGCAGAGAGCTGGGACCAAAGTAACAAAGCCTACCATCAGTAACACACTACGCCGCCAGGGACTCAAATCCTGCAGTGACAGACGTGTCCCCCTGCTTAAGCCAGTACATGTTCAGGCCCGTCTGAAGTTTGCTAGAGAGCATTTGGATGATCCAGATGAGGATTGGGAGAATGTCATATGGTCAGATGAAACCAAAATATAACTTTTTGGTAAAAACTCAACTCGTCGTGTTTGGAGGACAAAGAACACCATACCTACTGTGAAGCATGGGGGTGGAAACATCATGCTTTGGGGCTGTTTTTCTGCAAAGGGACCAGGACGACTGATCTGTGTAAAGGAAAGAATGAATGGGGCCATGTATCGTGAGATTTTGAGTGAAAACCTCCTTCCATCAGCAAGTGCATTGAAGATGAAACGTGGCTGGGTCTTTCAGCATGACAATGATCCCAAACACACCGCCCGGGCAACGAAGGAGTGGCTTCGTAAGAAGCATTTCAAGGTCCTGGAGTGGCCTAGCCAGTCTCCACATCTCAACCCCATAGAAAATCTTTAGAGGGAGTTGAAAGTCCGTGTTGCCCAGTGACAGCCCCAAAACATCACTGCTCTAGAGGAGATCTGCATGGAGGAATGGGCCAAAATACCAGCAACAGTGTGTGAAAACCTTGTGAAGACTTACAGAAAACGTTTGACCTCTGTCATTGCCAACAAAGGGTATATAACAAAGTATTGAGATAAACTTTTGTTATTGACCAAATACTTATTTTCCACCATAATTTGCAAATAAATTCATTAAAAATCCTACAATGTGATTTTCTGGATTTTTTTTCTTCATTTTGTCTGTCATAGTTGAAGTGTACCTATGATGAAAATTACAGGCCTCTCTCATCTTTTTAAGTGAGAGAACTTGCACAATTGGTGGCTGACTAAATACTTTATTTCCCCACTGTATATATGTTTTAAGTTTACAAAAACTGCATGTTTTCACAGTGCTGTCATGACAACTGGGGGTACACCTACCAAAATTAGATAGATGGGTATCTGTGCTATATTTTAGGCAAGGCAGTGCCTCATAGGAATCTGGGTGCGAAAACCTACATACTACAGAAAAAGAGGGCATGATTATGATTCTCACAAGCTACGTCCCAGCTAGCACGTTTGGTTCCTTGGAAGTTGTGGGAACATATGTTTTTTGTTTCACATTGGTTGTGTGAAAGTTTTTTAACTACTTAGGGAGTGGTAGGGCGCTAGTGGTGGGGCGCTCCCGACACTACCCGGTGAAATGCAAGGCGCCAAATTCAAAATCCAAAAGTTGAATTATTAAACATTCATCAATATACAAGTGTTGCATAGTCATCAAAAGCTCTGCTTCTTGGCAATATCACAGCGCTGTCAGATTTCAAAAAGGCTTTACGGCGAAAGCACTGCATTTGATTGTTTTAGGGTAGCACCTCCAATATTTTTTCCATTAGCATAAATTCATAAACCATCGCGGTTCACACAAAACACATTTCACAGCAAAAACAAATCCCTTAAACATTTGAAGAACTTCTGCTGAGGGCTTCCCAAGTGTCCAACGAAGACAATCCATGGTTCTTTTGTTAGAAAAAGTCATTTATTATATCCATAAATCTCCGTTTGGTTGGTGCGTTATGATCAGAAAATACAGCGTCCACTCGCCCATTGAAAGGAAAAAACCACAGCGCGCGCGAGCCCGTGAACGCGCATCCTCTTCTGTTTACATCTGGTGACCACTTCCCAATTCTTCTTCTATTACCATCCAGAGCAACTAAACATCATCAAACACTGTCTAGAGACTGTTGACATCCAGTGGAAGCAATAGGTACTGCAATCTTACTCCCATATAAGGTCATTTTCAATATGGAGGGGTTCACAATGAGGCAATGTGCCAAAATCACTTTTTCCAGGACAGAAATTCCTCGGGTTTTTGCCTGCTATATCCGTTCTGTTATACTCACAGACAATATTTTAACACTCTTAGAAACTTCAGAGTGTTTCCTATCCAATAGTACTAATTATGTGTATATCCTATTTTCTGGGCCTGAGTGGGAGGCATTTTACTTTGGGCACGCCAGACTCTCCAAAACCGTCCCCTCGGGAGCCGCTCCCCAAGAAGTTAAATAACTGAAATACCAAGTTCCTTAAATGTGCTGAGAATGTTCCAAAGCAAGCAACTATCCTGCACCATTCCCAGAAATTTGTAGAAAGGTTGTGTGCAAAATAACCATAGGACAACCACGCTCTCGTCAAGCTCTTAGAAACATATGGTTGTCAGAACGTTATGTGCTAGCTGGTATAGGCTTACACAATTACATCATCATGCATGACACTCCATTGTGGTGGTATTATGCCTCAATGCATGAAATTATATCTGGCTATATCACATCACCTCTTAATCATGAGCTTCCATGTCAACCATTCCAAATCTATCCTAAAATTTGTCCCCAATGTCCCGTCTCCTCTCCACTGCTGCCTCAGTCTGGAAAGTGAAGACATGTCCTCATCCTTGGGTTGGATTACAGCAGCAGAATGCCTTATCGCTCGCCATACGACACATTTGTTCCTAACACTATACTATAGTCTGGTTACAAAGCTCAAGGTCGATGGGAGAGAGGCCGTGTTGACATTTTATCTCTGTCCCGAGTACTTCTCACTGAAATCTGCATCATTCGATCTCCCTCTAATAGATCCCCGGCTCCTATCTCTCTAGATTAAAACGACTGATGGCTCCTACAGCAGCATGTTATTGAGAGGAGAGAGCCTTTGGAGGAGGGGATGAGGAGGAGTAGGGAGGGAGGGGGGGAGGGGGGCTTCCTCACAGGGCTCTGGTGACAGGACAGAGAGATAGAGAGCTCTATGTATCCCTGATAAAGTTACTAAAAGATGGATGCAATGAATGGAAGGATGCCCTTCTTCTCATCTTGGACTAGGGGCTCTTTGGTGGCAATAAAATGGATGTGTTAGATTAGAGGGAAGAGAGGGAAAGGGAAGAAGGAGAAAAATACACGGCTGTTGTTGAGTAGGGAGGGCGAGGTGATACGCTGCAAGGGACCATAGGGGATTCTACTGTCCAGCAAGTTGCTGTCTGTCTGTCTGTCTGCTCCTTGTCTGGTGCCAAAGCATTTCAGAGGCAGACTGCATGGCACAGATATGAAACTGTCCCCTGGGGTTTCCTGCCTCTGTAATGGAAACCACCCCTGTACCACTGACACGGGGTTCGGTGTCATGTTAACAACAGCACTTTATACTCCCCAAGCTGAAGCACACTAACCCTTGCCCTACCAAAAACCATGGCTGTGGTTGTGGAAGAGCGGTACTTGATATTTAATACATGCTGTTGCCCTTCCTTTATTGGATTAATGAATTGTTTGTGGTTGTATTTTTCATATCTCTCTCCTACCTCGCTTCACACCCCCTTTATCCCTGCTAATCGCTCCAGGTCAACAGACCCACCATGTTTCCATGATGCCCTCTCCTCTGGCTCTTTCTCTCTCCATCTATCCCTTTCTCCTCCCAATGACTCCTCTGTAGCTTAGTAATCCCCACCAGGATAGAGAGTGTCACTCCAGGGTTTGCTAAAGTAATGACTGTCCTCCACAGGGGAGTGTGTGTGTGATTTTGCACAAGTGTGTGTGTATGGGCGTATGTGGGTGCTTGTGTGTGTATGTATTTGTTTGCAATGCACGTATGTGCATGTGTGTGTAGACTCAGGCTAATTGGTCATCTGCACTCTGGTCAGCCATTCATTGTGAGGCTGAAGGAGCTTCATACACTCTGACGGACAGCCAGCATAGCATGACTGAGGCTATAGGGAGCATTAGGAGGGTCATATAGCAGACTTTCATTATACGGTGAACACTATTTCAGATCTCTCTGAAGGACATCTGCTCTGTGAGCTGCAGGGTAACACTGGTCAATTTATGATTGTAGCACAGTGGAGTGGGCCTGACCAGCCATGTGGGTTACAGTTTGCTACTGTATTTTTTTAATGTTTTGTATGTTTTTATGTGTTTATTTATTTTAGATAGAACTGTGAAGAGGAGACAGGAAAGGTAGGAGAGGTTGCAAGTCAGAAGGCAATAACCACTGGACAACACAGGTCGCTACAGTTCTGCTACCTACTTTGTAACGAGTGTTGTTTTTGTGATTGTTGTTGTTGCCTTCGTATTGCTGCAGTGACAAATCAACAGAACACCACCTTGTCAATGGTTTTTAACTAGCTCTTCCAGAGCTGGCCTATCATTTCACATGACTGATCCATCATGATGGAGTTCAACAAGTTACCAGTTAATGGGGAGACTTTATTTCCAGGTAATGTCAATGTGATAATAACATCTCGGAACACTCCCCTGTACAGTGTATTTTTGCATTTATTTTTATTAGGCAAGTCAGTTAAGAACAAATTCTTAGTTACAATGACGGCCTACTCTGGCAAAACCCAGACGACGCTGGGCCAATTGTGTGCCACCCTATGGGACTCCCAATCATGGCCGGATGTGATACAGCCTGGATTCGAACCAGGTAATATAGTGACACCTCTTGCACTGAGATGCAGCGCCAATCGGGAGCCCATTACTGAATTACTGGATGAATACATTACTCTCATATCAGGGGCGTCATGCACTCATTCTTTTAGAGGTAAGTAATTGAGCATGGAGGGGGTGGAATTCTTAGAATTTTGCATTTTTTAAACACCTGAAACAGCTTTTTAAAATCTTTTTTGCAAATGTATTTTGTACTTTTTTGAAGCACCTTTGGCAATGATTACAACCTCGAGTCTTTTTGGGTATGACGGTTCAAGCTTGGCACACCTGTATTTGGGAAGTTTCTCCCGTTCTCTCTGCATATCCTCTCAAGCTCGGTCAGGTTGGATGGGGAGCGTCGCTGCACAGCTATTTTCAGGTCTCTCCTGAGATGTTAGATCGGGTTCAAGTCGGGGTTCTGGCTGGGCCACTCAAGGACATTCAGAGACTTGTCCCAAAGCCACTTCTGCGTTGTCTTGGCTGTGTGCTGAGCGCTCTGGAGCAGGTTTTCATCAAGGATCGCTCTGTACTTTGCTCTGTTCATCTTTCCCTCTATCCTGACTAGTCTCCCAGTCCCTGCCGCTGAAAAACATCACCACAGCATGAGGTTGCCACCACCATGCTTCACCATAGGGATGGTGCCAGGGTTGCTCCAGACTTGACGCTTGGCATTCAGGTGAAAGAGTTCAATCTTGCTTTCATCATACCAGAGAATCTTGTTTCTCATGGTCTGAGAGTCCTTTAGGTGCCTTTTGGCAAACTCCAAGTGCGCTGTCATGTGCCTTTTACTGAGGAGTGGCTCCCGTCTGGCCACTCTACCATCAAGGCCTGATTGGTGGAGTGCTGCAGAGATGGTTGTCCTTCTGGAAGGTTCTCCCATCTCCATAGAGGAACTCTGGAGCTCTATCAGAGCGACCATCGGGTTCTTGATCACCTCCCTGACTAAGGCCCTTCTCCCCCGATTGCTCAGTTTGGCTGGAAGGCCAGCTCTAGGAAGAGTCTTGGTGGTTCGAAACTTCATCCACTTAAAAATATCCTCATAAGGATCTGACCCTTTTTTTCAATTTTCGCTTAAAATGACATACCTAAATCTAACTGCCTGTTGCTCAGGATCTGAAGCAAGGATATGCATATTCTTGATACCATTTGAAAGGAAGCATTTTGAAGTTTGTGGAAATGTTAAATTCACGTAGGAGAATATAACACATTAGATCTGGTAAAAGATAATACAAAGAAAAAAACAACTGTTCTTTTGTATTTTTTTGTACCATCATCTTTGAAATGCAAGAGAAAGGCTATAATGTATTATTCCAGCCCAGGTGAAATAGATGGCAGCACTGTATGTGCACAGTTTTAGACTGATCCAATGAACCATTGCATTTCTGCCCAAATGTGCCTATTTGTTTATTTGTAGAAACATCTCAAGGATGATCAATGGAAACAGGATGCACCTCAGCTCAATTTCGAGTCTCATAGCAAAGGGTCTGAATTGTTAGGTACAGTTGAATTCTAAAGTTTACATACACTTAGATTGGATTCATTAAAACTTGTTTTTCAACCACTCCACAAATTTCTTGTTAACTTCTTAGGGCTAGGGGGCAGTATTTTCAAGTTCAGATGAAAAACGTGCCCAAAGTAAACTGCATGTTACTCAGGCCCAGAAGCTAGGATATGCATATAATTAGTATCTTTGGATAGAACACACTGTGATGTTTCTAAAACTGTTGAAATAATGTCTGTGAGTATAACAAAACTGATATGGCAGGCAAAAACCTGAGCAAAATCCATCCGGGATGCCTGAATCAGTCATGTCACACTGTTTTCAATAGGCCAGCTATTCAAAGCCTTTTTGTTTAACCCCCAGATTGGGTTAACCCCCTTCCACTAGATGTCAACAGTCTTTAGAAAAACGTTTGAAGCTTTTATCTTTTATTAGTTTTTTAAAATCCATTTTAGAATAAGTCTGTAATTTAACAAAATGTGGAAAAAGGGAAGGGGTCTGAATACTTTCCGAAATGCGCTGTGTTCTGATAACCCAAGGATTAAAGCAATGTTAGTCTTTTCAGCTACAGTAGTTATACAAGCTGCTCCAAACTGATTAATAGACTGAAATGGCTTGGTAGCTAGTTATGAGGTTGGGAGATTGGGAACCTATCTAGCTGGCTAGTTAAAGCCAATTTAATAAAATTGCTAATTGGTTAATATTACGGAGAAACAACAAAACATTTTAATTCAATTCGCTTCACAGCTTGATAAATTTTTTTACAAACATACCTCCTCCAGTCAGTGTGGTCCAGTCAGTGTGCCCCTTCTGCAAAATACTGCTGAGAGATCTTTTTTTTATTATAAGAAAATAGAATAAAATGTGGGCTTAAAATAGAAATTGAGTAATTAAGAATATATATGTGTATATATATAATTTAAATTACATGTAAAAAAATATGGGCATGACGCTTTTGAATGTAGTCGAGATCACTTGGACTATTTCCTGGTAATGAATATCATGGAGACGAAGCATGAGATGTCCTGGGACTGTATGGAGTAATTACAGATCTATTATGGTGTGGGTTGGTGGTACCTTAGTGTGAAAATGTTAATACACTCATAAGGATGGATGGTTGATTTTTATTGAATGGTGGTGGTGGAGGCCATCTTGGAAGTTCCCTTGGCCTATATGACAATGGTTACACAAGATCCTTCCTGGAGAGAGATGCTAACGTGGTCATCAGCAGCAGGAATGTTTTCGTGTATAATGCAGAGGAGCCTGGGTGGTGAAAGATCATTCACAGCAGTGTTTTTTGTAGTGTTGCCATCTTCAAATTTACTAGGACGAGATCTCAAATTAAGCAGTTAAACTTTTTTGTGATTTAGTTTTTCTGGAGTACCTGAACCTCCCAAAAGTTTGAATAACCTACTTTTGATCAGTTCAGTCTGCATTGTTATGCAATATTCTGCACTAGACGCTGTTATGCAAGAATGTTCTGGTGACTGCTTGTCGATACTGATGGCAAAGCCAGCAAAAGGTAGGTCATCATTGCTACTTTACATGTTTTAGACTGCAAGCTGTTGATTAATTTTTTACTTCTCTTCTCTGCAATCTTGTGAAAAGCCCTGAAGGTAGAATTGAGTGTTTTCTTGCCCTCATCTTGACTGGTTCTGTTGGTCATACGTCCTTTAGGACATAACAGTGGTTGGGCCAGACAGGGACAACTGTGCTAATGCCAACCAGGCTGGATTTAGGATCAGTGATATTTATCACCTGAGCTCCTCTCTCCTATTTATCCCTCCATCTCTACCATTGATCCCCATCTATTACTTAGTCACTCCCATCACTATGATGATAAATATTGTTGTGTTCAGCTTATTATGTTCAAGCCCTGTCCTTACACTTTGAAGATTCCATGTTACTCACTGAAAGATCAGAATAATGGCAGTGCTACAGCGCAGTTTTAGTGAATTTAATTTAATTAACCAGCCAAAACTGCATGTTTCTTGGTATTTCTAATAGGTATTTCTAAAATAGGCCATTCTCTATTTTTAGAGAGCCCCGTTAGCCCCTTAGCCTTTAGCGAAATTAGCACTAGACTACTGAAGGACCACTGAGTCATCCAGTCATTAAAATAATGATGGTCAATATTTCCACTTACCACTAGACAGTCTACCGCTAGACAATAATGGAGAAGATAGATTGAGAGAGATTTTTTAAAGACATTTGTCTTTCCCCTGTCATCAAGCTGTAATGATAGACATTTAAGAAAATTAAACATCTGCTCTGTCTGCACAGCTTCCCGGGAAACCACCACAGCAGGAATGCTGTGATACAAAATCAACTTTCCCAAGGCAAACACTGTAAGTCGTATTTATTCATTTCAAATCTGCATCAAATGAGAATTTCAGAATTTCAAATAAAAAACATAGAAAAGTTTCACAAATAAGTGCACAATCTAATACTGCATATTTCAAATCTGAAAAGGCACTATTGAGTTTGAGATTTTTGAATTTGAACATGAAAAAATGTAAAGATGAACAGGTGGCATTGCAGTCCCTGTGTTCAATACAAAAAGTATTGAATAATTCATTTCCACTGTTTCTTATTATTAGTGTTGCTGATACCAGGGTCGGGGTCACATCCACTAATTCAATTCTATTCAATTCTCTCTCCCAGTAAATTCAATTTATTCAATAGAAATTCCAGGTCAGTCTTTGAATTCAGAGATAATTAAATTCCTCTGAATTCCAATGTTAGGTAAATTCCAAGAATGAAATTCCCAATTCAAATTCAATTCCTCAGGCTTTCATGCTGATCATGGTACTGTTCAGACATCCTAGCTATACTGGAAATCTAGGAATACAGGTTGACGCGATTCAAAACAAATTCTACAGTCAATGTTTGAAACTATGTGCATTAATTTCATTAACTGGGACATTTTAAATATTGAAATTTCAATTAAATTCCACAGATTAAATGATAATATAGCTCCAATACACTTCCAATAAAAAAAGTATAAATAGTGTAACTCCAATTCCATAACTTGAAGATTTGTAAAATTCCAATTTAAATCAATGTAAATTCTCCATTTCATGAGTGAATTCAATAATTTAAAATGTTTCATGAAGATTGGCCAAAGGTGCCTAATTGGTTTTTTAAAACATTTTCAAGTTCATAACTGCACTCTCCTCAAAGAATAGCATGGTATTACTTCATTGTAATAGCTACTGTAAATTGGACAGTGCAGTTAGATTAACAAGAATTTAACTACTTAGGGAGCAGTGGGGCGCCGCCCCACTCCCGACACTACCCGGTGAAATGTAAGGCGCCAAATTCAAAATCCAAAAGTTGAATTATTAAACATTCATCAATATACAAGTGTTGCATAGTCATCAAAAGCTCTGATTCTTGGCAATATCACAGCATTGCCAGATTTCAAAAAGGCTTTGCGGCGAAAGCACAACATTTGATTGTTTGAGGATAGCCCCTCTCATATTTTATGCTTTAGCATAAATCCATAACCAACGCGGGTCTCACAAAACGCATAGAATCGCTAATATAAAATCACTTACCTTTGATGAACTTCTGCTGAGGGCTTCCCAAGTGTCCAACGAAGACAATCCATGCTTCTTTTGTTAGAAAAAGTCATTTATTATATCCATAAATCTCTGTTTGGTTGGCGCGTTATGTTCATAAAATCCACCGTCGAGTCGCCCATAGAACCGTGAAGAGAACACGTTCAAATTATACCTATCATATTTCTCCAAACAAATCAAACATAATTTTTTATGTTTCCTTAGGTATCATTTTATGTATATTTACTATAATATTTCAACCGGATTGTAGCCTGACTGATAAGAAAGGAAAATAAAGTGAGGCGCGCTCTCGTTCTCGTGAACGGAAAAAGTATTTCTCATTTCCACTTCCTTCAGTAAATCTTCTTCTATACGGTTCCCTTTAGCCCTATTGTTTTGAAACCTTGTCTAAAGACTGTTGACATCCTGTGGAAGCCATAGGTACTGCAGTCTCAGTCCTACA
>QNTS01000341.1:113803-134490 GCA_003317085.1 Hucho hucho
GGGTTTTCGCCTGCTATATCACTTCTGTTATACTCACATACAGTATTTTAACACTTTTAGAAACTTCAGAGTGTTTCCTATCCAATAGTACTAATTATGTGCATATCCTATTTTCTGGGCCTGAATGGCAGGCATTTTACTTTGGGCACGCCAGACTCTCCAAAACCGTCTCCTCGGCAGCCGCTCCCTAAGAAGTTAAGCTTTCTTCCAATATCAGATATGTCTATGTCCTGGGAAATGTTCTTGTTACTTACAACCTCATGCTAATCACATTAGCCTACGTTAGCTCAACCGTCCCGCGGGGGGGACACCAATCCTGTAGAGGAATGATGGAGGCCACTGTGTTCTTGGGAACCTTCAATGCTGCAGACATTTTTGGGTACCCTTTCCCAGATCTGTGCCTCGATAGAATCCTGTCTTGGAGCTCTACGGACAATTCCTTCTACCTCCTGGCTTGGTTTTTGCTGACATGCACTGTCAACTGTGGGACCTTATATAGACAGGTGCAGACCTGCCTTTCCAAATCATGTCCAATCAATTGAATTTACCACAGGTGGACTCCAATCAGGTTGTAGAAACATCTCAAGGATAATCAATGGAAACCGAATGCACCTGAGCTCAATTTTGAGTCTCATAGCAAAGGGTTTGAATAGTTATGTAAATAAGGTATTTATTTTTTAATTTCTTTTTTATTTGAAACAATAATAAAATGCACTGTGTTCTCATAACCCAAGGATTAAAGCAATGTTGGTATTTTCTAAAGTCTAGCCATCCTTGCCATCTACAGTAGTTGTACAAGCTACTCCAAACTCATTGATAGACTGAAATGGCTTGGTAGCTAGTTATGAGGTTGGGAGATTGGGAACCTATCTAGCTGGCTAGCTAAAGCCAATTTAATAAAATTGCTAGGTGGCTAGTATTAGAGAGGAACAACAAAACATTTTCATTCAATATGCTACACAGCTTGATCAAAATAATTTACAAACATACCTCCTCCAGTCAGTTTACCCCTTCTGCAAAATACCGCTGAGATATATATATTTTTAAATTAAAAATAATTATAATACATTGTGGACTTAAAATCTAAATTGAGTAATTAATTAAAAGAATATATATTATTTTATTAATTGTATTTTATTTCACCTTTATTTAACCAGGTAGACCATTTGAGAACAAGTTCTCATTTACAACTGCGACCTGGCCAAGATAAAGCAAAGCAGTGTGACAAAAACAACAACACAGAGTTACACATGGGATAAACAAACGTACAGTCAATAACACAATAGAAAAAGCTGTGTACAGTGTGTGCAAATTAAGTAAGGAGGTAAGGCAATAAATATGCCAATAGTGGCGAAGTAATTACAATTTAGCAGTTTACACTGGAGTGATATATGTGCAGATGAGGATGTGCAAGTAGAAATACTGATGTGCAAAAGAGCAGAAAAAAAAAATATTGGGATGAGGTAGGTAGTTGGTTGGATGGGCTATTTACAGATGGGCTGTATACAGCTGCAGCGATTGGTAAGCTGCTCTGACAGCTGACGCTTAAAGTTAGTGAGGGAGATGTAAGTCTCCAACTTCAGTGATTTTGCAATTTGTTCTAGTCATTGGCATCAGAGAACTGGAAGGAAAGGCGGCCAAAGGAGGTATTAGCTTTGGGGATGACCAGTGAAATATACCTGCTGGAGCCCGTGCTACGGGTGGGTGTTGCTGTGGTGACCAGTGAGCTGAGATAAGGCGGAGCTATACCTAGCAAAGACTTATAGATGACCTGGAGGCAGTGGGTTTGGCGACCAATATGTAGCGAGGACCAGCCAACGAGAGCACACAGGTCGCACTGGTGGGTAGTATATGGGGCTTTGGTGACAAAACGGATGGCACTGTGATAGACTGCATCCAATTTGCTTAGTAGAGTGTTGGAGGCTATTTTGTAAATGACATCGCCGAAGTCAAGGATCGGTAGGACAGTCCGTTTTACAAGGGTATGTTTGGCAGCATGAGTGAAGGAGGCTTTGTTGCGAAATAGTAAGCCGATTCTAGATTTAACTTTGGATTAGAGATGCTTAATGAGAGTCTGGAAGGAGAGTTTACAGTCTAGCCAGACACCTAGTTATTTATAGTTGTCCACATATTCTAAATCAGAACCGTCCAGAGTAGTGATGCTAGTCGGGCAGGCGGGTGCAGGCAGCGATCGGTTGAAGAGCATTGATTTTGTTTTAGTAGCATTTAAGAGCAGTTGGAGGCCACGGAAGGAGTGTTGTATGGCGTTGAAGCTCGTTTGGAGGTTTGGTAACACAGTGTCCAAAGAAGGGCCAGATGTATACAGAATGGTTTTGTCTGCGTAGAGGTGGATCAAAGAATCACCTGCAGCAAGCGCGACATCATTGATATATACAGAGAAAAGAGTCGGCCCGAGAATTGAACCCTGTGGCACCCCCATAGAGAATGCCACAGGTCTGGACAACAGGCCCTCCGATTTGACACACTGAACTCTATTTGAGAAGTAGTTAGTGAACCAGGCAAGGCAGTCATTAGAGAAACCAAGGCTGTTGAATCTGCCGATGAGAAGACTGTGATTGACAGAGTCGAAAGCCTTGGCCAGGTCGATGAAGGCGGCTGCACAGTACTGTCTTTTATCGATGGCGGTTATGATATCATTTAGGACCTTGAGCGTGGCTGAGATGCACCCGTAACCAGCTCGGAAACCAGCTTGCATAGCGGAGAAGGTACGGTGGGAATCGAAGTGTTCTGTGATCTGTTTGTTCACTTGGCTTTCAAAGACTTTAGAAAGGCAGGGCAGGATGGATATAGGTCTGTAACAGTTTGGTTCTAGAGTGTCTCCCCCTTTGAAGAAGGGATGACCGCGGCCGCTTTCCAATTTTAGGAATCTCAGACGATACGAAAGAGAGGTTGAACAGACTAGTAATAGGGGTTGCAAAAATGGTGGCGGATAATTTTATGAAGAGAGGGTCCAGATTGTTTATATGACATTTAAAAAAATCTGGGCATGACACTTCTGAATGTAGTCGAGATCACTGGGACTATTTCATGGTAATGAAAATATTGGAGACGAGGCGTGCGATGTCCTGGGACTGTATGGAGTAATTACAGATCTATTATGGTGTGGGTTGGTGGTGCCTTAGTGTGAAAATGTTAATACACTCATGAGGATGGATGGTTGATTTATTAGTGTATGGTGGTGGTGGTGGCCATCTTGGAAGTTCCCCTGGCCTATATGTCAATGGTTACACTGGAGAGATACGCTAACGTGGTCATCAGCAGCAGGGATGTTTTCGTGTATAATGCAGAAGAGCCTGGGTGGTGAAAAATCATTCACAGCAGTGGTTTTTGTAGTGTTGCCATCTTTCAAATTTACTAGGACGAGATCTCAAATAAAGCAGTTAAACTTTTCGTGATTAAGTTTTTCTGGAGTACCTGAACCACCAAAAGTTTGAATAACATTCAAATATCTACTTTTGATCAGTTCAGTCTGCATTGTTATGCAATATTTTCCACTAGACGCTGTTATGCAAGAATGTTCTGGTGACTGCTTGTAGATACTGATGGCAAAGCCAGCAAAAGGTAGGTCATCATTGCTAATTTACATGTTTTAGACTGCAAGCTGTTGATTATTTTTTACTTCTCTTCTCTGCAATCTTGTGAAAAGCCCTAAAGGTAGCATTAAGGAGTGTTTTCTTGCCCTCATCTTGACTGGTTCTGTTAGTCATATGTCCTTTAGGACATAACAGTGTTCGGGCCAGATAGGGACAACTGTGCTAATGCCAACCAGGCTGGATTTAGGATCAGTGATATTTATCACCTGAGCTCCTCTTTCCTTTCTATCCCTATTTATCCCTCCATCTCTACCATATTACCTTGTCACTCACATCATTATGATGATAAAAATCATTGTTCCACTTATTATGTTCAAGCCTTGTCCTTACTCTTTGAAGATTCCATGTTACTCACTGAAATAGCAGAATAATGTCAGTGCTACAGTGCAGTTTTAGTGAATTTAATTTAATTGATTAGCCAAAACTGTATATTTCTTGGTATTTCTAATAGTTCTATGGATTGGGACACTGACAGACCATTCTCTATTTTTAGAGAGCCCCGTTAGCCCCTTAGCCTTTAGCGAAATTAGCACTAGACTACTGAAGGACCACTGAGTCATCCAGTCATTAAAATAATGATGGTCAATATTTCCACTTACCACTAGACAGTCTACCGCTAGACAATAATGGAGAAGATAGATTGAGAGAGATTTTTTAAAGACATTTGTCTTTCCCCTGTCATCAAGCTGTAATGATAGACATTTAAGAAAATTAAACATCTGCTCTGTCTGCACAGCTTCCCGGGAAACCACCACAGCAGGAATGCTGTGATACAAAATCAACTTTCCCAAGGCAAAGAAGGGGGGATTTGCTGTGTAGACCGACCCAACATACTGTAAGTCATAGTTATACATTTCAAATCTGCATCAAATGATAATTTCAGATTTTCAAGTAAAAAACAAAGTTTCACAAATAAGTGCACAACCTACAATTGCATATTTCAAATCTGAAAAGTCACTATTGAGTTTGAGATTTTAGAATTTGAACATGACATTTTTTTTAGATGAACAAGTGGCATTGCAGTCCCTGTTTTCAATAAAAAAAAATAGAATAATTCGTTTTCACTGTTTCTTATTATTAGTGTTGTTGATACCAGGGTCGGGGTCAATTCCATTATTTCAATTCTGTTCAATTCTCTCTCCCAGTAAAATCTATTTATAAAAAAATCCAGGTCAGCTCGTCTGAAGTTCCCCCGGTACCAGTCTAAAAAAATGTATGGAAGTGTATATGGGGACTGTTCAGTGACAAAAATAAGGAGTTAAATACATGAAAAAAAAACTCAAACAAAAATGAACAAACTTCCTTTAGATTTTATTGGGGACCTTCTATTGTTCCATGTGGTGAATCTGTTATTCAATGTGTTTGTATGTGCTAATAGCAGTAAGGCCTCAAAATACAACAATCTTAATATTAAACATTCATGAAAATACAAGTGCCATACATCATTATTTAGCTTAGAATCTTGGGAATCGAACCGCTTTGTCCGATTTACAATAGGCTTTACGGCGAAAGCAGAACAATCGATTATCTGATGACAGTGCCCCGCATTCTTCCTGCATAGAAATATTTTTCAAACAGCACAGGCGTCACAAAAATCAAAAATAGCGATAAAATAAATCACTTACCTTTGAAGATCTTCTTCTTTTTGCAATCAGAAGGGTCCCAGGAACACAAAGAATTGTCGTGTTGTTCGTTAAAGTCCCTTTTTATATCCCAAAACTCTATTTGGTTGGCGCGTTTTGTTCAGTAATCCACCCGTTCCACTCCTTCAACATGCAGACAAAAGAATCCTAAAAAAGTTACCGATAAACTCAGTCAAACAACGTTTCTAATCAATCCTCAGGTACCCTAATATGTAAATAAACGATAACATTTAAGACGGAATGTATTATGTTCAATTTCGGAGATAAATAACGAAGATCGCGCCCTCAGTCACGCGTGCCACAAGACTACAGCCACAATGAGGGACACCTGGATATCCTTAAACTACTTCGTCATTTTTCAAAAAACAAGCCTGGATTTTCCTCTGGTTTTTGCCTGCCATATCAGTTCTGTTATACTCACATACATTATTTTACCAGTTCTAGAAACTTCAGAGTGTTTTCTATCCAATACTACTAATTATGCATATCCAGGCTTCTGGGCCTGAGTAACAGGCAGTTTACGCTGGGCACGTCAGTCTCTCCGTACTTCTGAACACTGCCCCCTAGCCCTAAAAGGTTATTAACTACTTAGGGAGTAGTGGCGTGCTAGCGGGCCACTCCCGACACTACCCGATGAAATGTAAGGCGCCAAATTCAAAATCCAAAAGTTGAATTATTAAACATTCATCAATATACAAGTTTTGCATAGTCATCAAAAGCTCTGATACTTGGCAATATCACAGCGTTGTCAGATTTCAAAAAGGTTTACGGCGAAAGCACAACATTTGATTGTTTGAGGATAGCACCCCACATATTTTCTACATTAGCATAAATTCATATCCAGCGCGGGTCACACAAAACCCATATCACAGCTAAAATAAATCTCTTACCTTTCAAAGAACTTCTGCTGAGGGCTTCCCAAGTGTCCAACGAAGACATCCAATGGTTCTTTTGTTGGAAAAAGTCATTTATTATATCCATAAATCTCAGTTTGGTTGGCGCGTTATGATCAGAAAATCCAACGTCTTATCGCCCATTGTTTTCCTAAACAAATCATAGATAATTTATAATGCATCCTTAGCTATCCTTTTATGAATGTTAGTGATAATATTTCACTCGGATGGTAACCTAAACGTTATGAAAGGAAAATACAGTCTCGCGCCCGTGAAATCTTGTTGACATCTGAGCTACCTGGACTATTTCCTGTTCCTATCCGTTCTGCTTAGGGCTACAGCCTCCAGACTCTGTATAAAGACTGTTGACATCTAGTGGAAGCCATAGGTACTGCAGTCTCAGTCCCAGGTAAAATACAAATGAATAGGCACCCTGGAGAAGGTCATTTACAAAAATAACTGCATGGATTTTCCTCGGGTTTTTGCCTGCTATATCAGTTCTTTTATACTCACATACATTATTTTAACACTTTTAGAAACTTCAGAGTGTTTCCTATCCAATAGTACTAATTATGTGCATATCCTATTTTCTGGGCCTGAGTAGCAGGCATTTTACTTTGGGCACGCCAGACTCTCCAAAACCGTCACCTCTGCTGCCGCTCCCTAAGAAGTTAACTGAAAGCTGTTGTTTGTGAACTTGCAACTAGTCTATTCCGGGCCCTCAGAGTTTCCCACGCCAGTGAGCTCGGGACAGACATGACGTTTCCACTGGATCTATGGGATCATAAGATCATAACCAGACATGATTATCGAGGCCGGGAGTGTTGGAAAGATTTCTCAAATGCTGAGAAACTATCATTTGCACTAGATGTTAAAAAAACAGACTTCATTAACAATGTGTTAGGTTAATTTTTTGTTGTTGTTGAGAAGCTCAGCTTATTAGTGGTGGACGTGGTGAGTCCACCTACATTTGCATGCAGCAGGCCAGCTAGGCCTACTTCTATGGATGCTCAGGCGCGCGCACTCCCTCAACTTTATCAGGACAAAGAAACCACACATGCTCATTGCTCAAGAAGCACTCCAAACAAAACGCAATGAAAAGATTGACAAAATTCATAATGGTTCTGAAATAAACCAAAACTTCTCACAAGTGTAGCAGGTTGTGAACGTTTCCACTCTGAGAATGAGAATTGTAAATGACTAACAGAAACGTATTAACAGAAATGTATGTAGCCAAATGACAAGGGATTAACGGTACATTTACTAGGCCTACTGGTGACATATGTAATGGGGAATTGATAAAAAATAAACCATCAAAGGGCAAACAATTAACACAATGAAACAATTAATGTGCAAAAATTGGCAGGAGAGAGCTGAGTGCGTTCTGGAGAGCTGAGTGTATGCATTCTGGAGAAAGACATGCCATATTTTCGCCACACACCCCTCCCTTTCTTCTTGCAACGTTTTAAGTTATACTCAAGGCACATTAACTTCACACGTACTTTTGATGCTTTTCACTGACATTTGGCACTCAAACAGCTAGACATATTGCCACGCGTGCTGCCCAAATTGTGCGATTCCCAAATAGGCATAGGCCTATACACTTGTGATTTGAAACAATCCACAGCTTTTTTTTTTTAAAGAAGCTAATGAACATCTGTGGCTAAGTCATGCTCTCTGGTGAAGTATTTTGAATGTTTTTATTTAGACGGGAGTAATTATATAATTTTGGCAAAACATCAATTTACTATAGGGGAAGCCAGTGTCCTAACAGTGCACTGTGCACCCACCTTCCTTTCCAATTTGCAAGAGGCTGAAACCAGAGATCTGTATATAATGATTAGATGCTCATGTCTCCGCCCTAACAATGGGAGTCATTGTCCCAAAGGCGGGAAGGCAGGCGACAAGCTTAGGTCTGCATATAATGCCCATAGAAATGCATTGGGCTTATTCTAGACAGATTTTGGTGAAAGTGAGCCCTCTCGTGTCCTCTCTTCCTCTCTGTTAAAGAGAGGAAGGATAAAGCATTCGAGTGAGCGAAACAGTGCCTCTCTGTCTTACTACAGTATATGTAACCCATGTATCTGATGCTGTCTTACTATGACATGCCATTCTCTTTTGGCCTACACATACTGATACAGAGGGGAGCTCGGATGCTTTATCTGAGATTGATGTGTCTTTCTGTCGGCGTGCATCTCGGTCAAATAAATGATAAATATTTAAATATTTTATTTCGACGGGCAAGGAGGTATCGTAGGGCGGGCCAGGCCCCTCCATAACACTGGTCCTGCTATGTGGAAGCACCTGCTTTCAATATACTTTGTATCCTTCATTTACTCATGTGTTTCTATTACTTTGGCAGTTACTGGTGTAAGTTTAAGTAGTAATATCTCCATCAACATTAGCTGAATACGTTTTTTAACAACTTCAATTGCTCCAACATTTCATTGCTGAAGTAAGTTCAGGGAATGTTATTAGAACCAGTATGTCATGTCACATTATAACTTTATGATACCATGAATAGGAATATTCCCTGCTTGTTGTTATGGGTGTTTGGAGTAACATATCCATCAACATTAGCAGAACGTTCCTGTAATGTTTCGTTAGAACAACTTCAGTTGCTCTCCCATTTTGTTCCGGCAGTTTGTTCTAAGAACATTGTGTTATTACATTCTCTAGTAACCTAATGAGAACCTTGGGGGAATGTTCTGTGGTAGGTTTTACAGATGTTGTGAAAAACATTTTCGGAAATGTTAGGAGAACATTCTAAGAATATTATATTTTCAGATTTCTTTTACATTTTGTGTGATGTTCTTTAGGTAATTGCAACATTACCTAAAAAATTAAGACAGACAGACAGAAAGACCAACCAAATTGAAATCAAATCAAATTAAATTGTATTTGTCACATGCGCCAAATACAACAGGTGTAGACCTTACAGTGAAATGCTTACTTACAAGCCCTTAACCAACAACGCAGTTTTAATAAAAATGTGTTTAGTAAAAAATTGATTGCCAAAAATGAAGAAATAAAAGTTACACATAATTAAAGAGCAGCAGTAAAATAACAATAGCGAGGATACAGTATATACAGGGCGTACCGGTACAGAGTCAATGTGTGGGGGCACCGGTGTCGAGGTAATTGAGGTAATATGTACATGTAGGTAGAATTAAAGTGACTATGCATAGATAATAAACAGAGAATAGCAGTAGCATAAAAGAGTGTGGTGGGGGGGGGGGGGGGNCCCCCCCCCCCCCCACAGTCTATGACTAGGGTAGCTGTAGTTGTTGACAATTTTAAGGTACTTCCTCTGACACCGCCTTGTATAGAGGTCCTGGATGGCAGAAAGCTTGGCCCCAGGGATGTACTGGGCCGTACGCACTACCCTCTGTAGTGCCTTGGTGCCGGTGTAATATGATTCAATCTTAGTCCTGTATTGACGCTTTGCCTGTTTGATGGTTCGTCGGAGGGCATAGCGGGATTTTTTATAATCTTCCGGGTTAGAGTCCCGCTCCTTGAAAGGGACAGCTCTACCCTTTAGCTCAGCGTGGATGTTGCCTGTAATCCATGGCATCTGGTTGGGGTATGTACATACAGTCACTGTGGGGACGACGTCATCGATGCACTTATTTATGAAGCCAGTGACTGATGTGGTGTACTCAATACCATTGGAAGAATCCCGGAAAATATTCCAGTCTGTGCTAGCAAAACAGTCCTGTATCTTAGCATCTGCTTCATCTGACCACTTTTTTATTGACCGAGTCACTGGTGCTTCCTGCTTTAGTTTTTGCTTGTAAGCAGGAATCACGAGAATAGAATTATGGTCAGATTTGCCAAATGGAGGGCGAGGGAGAGCTTTGCATGTGTCTCTGTGTGTGGAGTAACGGTGGTCAAGAGTTTTTTTTTTTCTTCCTCTGGTTGCACATTTAACATGCTGGTAGAAATGAGATAAAACGGATTTAAGTTTCCCTGCATTAAAGTCCCCGGCCACTAGGAGCGGCGCCTCTGGATTAACGTTTTCCTGTTGCTTATGGCCGTATACAGCTCATTGAGTGTGGTCTTAGTGCCAGCATCGGTTTGTTGTGGTAATTAGACAGCTACAAGAATATAGAAAGAACATCTCTTGGTAAATAGTGTGGTCTACAGCTTATCATGAGATACTCTACCTCAGGCGAGGAAAACCTTGAGACTTCCTTAGATATCGTGCACCAGCTGCTGTTTACAAATATACGTAGACCGCCACCCCTTGTCTTACCAGAGGCTACTGTTCTATCCTGCCGATAGTGTATAACCCGCCAGCTGTATGTTATTCATGTTTTTCGGTGAAACATAAGATATTACAGTTTTTAATGTCCTGTTGGTAGAATATACGTGCTTTTAGTTCGTCTATTTCATTATCCAATTATTGTACGTTGGCTAATAGGACCGATGGTAAAGGAAAATTACCAGGCACCCCGACCTTCGTCCTCGGTATCTCCGTCTCTTTCTCCTGCGAATGACGGGGATGAGGGTCTTGTCGGGTGCTTGGAGTAAATCCCTCTCGTCCGACTTACCAACTGGTAGAATATGTTTGACTGTAAATACAGTGCAGAAATGCAAAGACAACAACTATAACAATCACAAAAACAACACTAAATCTAAATATTTAAAAGCACATTCAAAGCAAAATAGTAAGTAGTAAGTCTAAAAACATTCAATTATACAGTACATTGTTCTATTCTCCATTGTAAATTCACAGTAGAGCTGTAGCAGTACTATGGCCCTGACCCCTCTTTTTGTGACTATCATACTTACGTGTGCAGAAAATAATCACAGAAAGAACCCACAAAAAGGTAAAATGCAAAAAAAGGGGTCAAACAGGAAAGGCCTATTCAAGAATATTGCAAAATTTCCCCCGAGGCTCTAATATGATTTGTTCACATTTTTGCCTGCTGGAGATGAGTGTAGGGCTTTAGAAAACCTTTCTCCTTTTATATGTGTATTAAGCAAACAACAAAAGAAACAGCCTTGAGCTATACAGTGGCGTGCAGATGACCTCCATGAATGGGAGAGAAAGGAGCAAACTGTTGATCAGCAACTCCCTCTATAAAACCACTCAGAAAAACAGCCTATACTCCCCAAACAGGAGCTGAGAAAAGGAGCATTGTTGTTCAGTGGTTGAAAAAGTACCCGATTGTCATACTAAAGAAAAGTAAAGATACTTTAAAAGAAAATGACTCACGTAAAAGTGAAAGTCAACCAGTAAAATACTACTTGAGTAAAAGTCTAAAAGTATTTGGTTTTAAACATACTTAAGTATCAAAAGTAAATGTAATCGCAACCCAGACGGCACAATTTTCTGTTTCATTTTTTTACTGATAGCCAGGGGCACATTTCAACAGTCAGACATAATTTACAAACGAAGCATTTGTGTTTGTGGGGGGGATCTCATAATAACAACAGTGGTGTAAAGTACCTTAGTAAAAGTACTTTAAAATACTACTTAAGTCGTTTTTTGGGGTATCTGTACTCTACTATTAATATTTTTTACAACTTTTATTTTTACTTCACTACCTTCCTTAAGATAACAAACGTTTTGCTCCATACATTTTCCCTGACACACAAGACTACTCATTACATTTTGAATGCTTAGCAGGACAGGAAAATGGTCCTATTCGCGCACTTATCAAGAGAACATCCCTGGTCATCCCAACAGCCTCTGATCTGACGGACTCACAAAAATTATGTCTGAGTCTTGCAGGCACACTGCACGACTCAGTCATAATTTTTGTGAGTCCGTCAGATCAGAGGCAGTAGGGCTATGAGTAAATTAAAAAACATGGTGCCGTCTGGTTTGCTTAATAAAAGGAATTTGAAATGATTTATATATTTCAAACCAAATAATTTTACTGAAGTAGAATTAAACTGGGCGACTTTAAAATTTTCTTGAGTCCTTTCCTATTAAGGTACACTATATATACAAAAGTATGTGGAAACCCCTTCAAATTAGTGGATTCAGCTATTTCAGCCACACCCGTTGCTGGCAAGGTGTATAAAATCGAGCACACAGCAATGCAATCCCCATAGACAGCTATTGGCAATAGAATGGCCTTGCTGAAGAGCTCAGTGACTTTCAATGCGGCACCGTCATAGGATGCCACCTTTTCAACAAGTCAGTTCGTCAAATTTCTACCTTGCTAGAGCTGCCCCGGTCAACTGTAAGTGCTGTTATTGTGAAGTGGAAACGTCCTGGAGCAACAACGGCTCAGCCGCGAAGTGGTAGGCCACACAAAAGCTCACAGAACGGGACCGCCGAGTGTTGAAGCGCGTAGCATGTAAAAATCTTCTGCCGCAGTTGCAACACTCAGTACCAAGTTCTAGACTACCTCTGGAAGCAACGTTAGCACAAGAACTGTTTGTCAGGAGCTTCATGAAATGGATTTCCATGGCCGAGCAGCCACACACAAGCCTAAGATAACCATGTGCAATGCCAAGCGTCAGCTGGAGTGGTGTTAAGCTTGCCGCCATTGGACTCTGGAGCAGTGGAAATGCGTTCTCTGGATGATGAATCCCGCGTCACCATCTGGCAGTCCGATGGACAAATCTGGGTTTGGCGGATGCCAGGAGAATGCTACCGGCCCAAATGCATAGTGTCATCTGTAAAGTTTGGTGGAGGTAGAGGAATAATGGTCTGGCTGTTTTTCATGGTTCAAGTGCAGCCCCTTAGTTCCAGTGAAGGGAAATCTTAAAGCTTCAGCAAACAATGACATTCTAGACTATTCTGTGCTTCCAACTTTGTGGCAACAGTTTGGGGAAAGCTCTTTACTGTTTCAACATGACAATGCCCCCGTGCACAAAGCGAGGTCCATACAGAAATGGTTTGTCGAGATCGATGTGGAAGAACTTGACTGGCCTGCACAGGGCCCTGACCTCAACCCCATCAAACACCTTTGGAAAGCTGACTGCGAGCCAGGCCTAATCGCCCAACATCAGTGCCTGACTTCACTAATGCTCTTGTGGCTGAATTGAAGCAAGTCCCCACAGCAATGTTACAACATCTAGTGGAAAGACTTCCCAGATGAGTGAAGGGCTGTTATCGCAGCAAAGGGGGGACCAATTCCATATTAATCCCCATGATTTTGGAACGAGCAGGTGTCCACATACTTTTGGTCATGTAGTGTATCTTTACTTTTACTCAAGTATGACAATTTGGTACTTTTTCCAGCACTAGTGATCATATACAAGAGAAACATGGACAGTAGCTGCAGCAGTGTTGAAAAATAAAGTTTCAAAAGTGTTGTTGAACTGTTTTGGACTGTTTACGTTTTGAATGAGAGTTGTTGACTTGGCTAAATAAAGGTAAGATAAACAAACACCCAGGCAAAAACCCTCCCCTCTTCTTTTGTCTTTGTCTGACTCAGCGTGGTTGCAGAGAGATCGTCTCTCTCTTCATCTGTCCAGATTGGAGCCGACAGTGACTGATAGACACGGACGGATTCAGTGCTGGGATAAGTCACTCTCTCACTCTCTCTCTCTCTCTCTCTCTCTCTCTCTCTCTCTCTCTCTCTCTCTCTCTCTCTCTCTCTCTCTCTCTCTCTCTCCTCTCCTTTTCTGTCTCTATCACTCTCTCTCTATCCCTTTGAAGTGTTGCACTGGGGAGTCTCAGGCAGCAGACTAGACAGGTAGGACAGATCCAAACCCCTCTTATTGACTTCACTTAGCAGCACGGGTCTGTGCCGGGGCTGTGCTTGATCTCTGGCAGGCAGAGTCCTGACACAAAAAGACTTACAGCTGCACTTAAATCATTTGGATGGGGTTTGGAGAGAGAGGTTAAACCCAGGCCTCTGTCCCTGGATGAACCTACTGCAGGCTGCGGCTACACACGAGGGAAGAACCCGCCCCGTAATTAGGGCTGGATGGAATTAGTCAATGGTGTTCCTCAAGGGTGTTCTTAAGCCCCTTGACATAGATTTTTTTTTTACCTTGACGACAACATACAAATGTGCATAAAAAATGGAATGTGTACGATGCTGAGCTGTATAAATTATTGGCTGACCTTTCAACTAATTTGTTTGAATTTGTATGGATGTATGCATGTATGTTTTTATATTGACATTTCCATGAAATTCTCCAATATCTAGGTTGTTGAGTAAATTACTCTGATTTGTAGATAGCAATACATGTTTACTTGAGGAGAAGGAGAGAGGGGGAGAAAGAAAGGTCAGGGAAGAGGGAGATCGAGTAACATCTACGTGTGTTCCCTTCCTAGAATGTTCCAAAAAGTTTCAAGTTTGCACAGCATTAAGTAGAACTCTAATTCAATGTATATCTGTGCAAGTTAACCACTGAAAAATCTACATCTACATTCATAACAAAACAGTGCTTTGCAACACAATGAGTCCATGATGCCTACAGTGCAGTCTTATGAGGCCCATACAGAATTGATGGACATAAATGCAGATTGTGTCTGGCACGGTGTGCCATATTTAATTGGTGCCAGTCACTATCGTACATGTCACACATCCAGGCAAGGTCCCCTGAGTGATGTTTACCTGTCATATGTGATCGACAGATGACCTACAAATGTGTTTCGGAGAAAACAGGGGCGTCGACACTACATGTTCTACAACTCACCCACAACTCTATTGAGACGCATTTATCTGCCCTCTTAATTTGTTCTGATTAGCATTTTGCTTTTAAGGCTGTTCTCTTCTCCATTTGTCATAACAGAGAATAACCTCATCTGCCTTTCAAATTGATGTTGCATGATGTTTTCTCCACCCACAATTGTTAACTAAGAGGCCTCCCTTCTTATTATTATGTGGAGGCTGCTTGTTTGGCAAACTACCCTACCGTAGGACTTACTGAATAAACAGTAATATGGTCACAATTTGATAAATGACTCACTCTTTCCCGTCTCAGAATCTCTGCCTCCTTTGACTCTGTGTAGACGGTGGTAACATATGGCGCCATGTGTTGCTTTTTAACCTTTACCCTCAAAGTGCTGCAAAAAGAGAACTCTTTTTTTTATTTTTCTCCGTTCACGCTGGTTGCCGGGCGTCCGTTCCTACTTGCATGCGGTGTCAACGGGGTGACAGATAGCGTTCTGTTGTTGTTGTTGTTGACAAGGACTGTCGCTTCCTCCCTCCATCCAACCACCTGCAGCATCTGTGTTCCCTCTGGTGTCACTGACTTCGCAAACAAGCTTTTAAGGTTGATAGGCTACAACACCTCCTCCTTCCCTCCTGCTTTTCCAAACTCTGCAGTGATTTCTTCCCGTCCCCTCTCCTCAATTACAGTTCAGACTAAACAAACAACCCAGCTATTGACTAAGGTCCCGATGATTGAGGTCCTTACTTCTGAGGTCGGCTCTCCGACAATGGAGAATAGAAGTAGTCATTGAGATGATTGATAATGACCTTTATTCCTTTGTGTGACTGGTAACATACTGGCCCCATAATTTCATCCACCAGCCACAAACACATAGACACCATAGAGGTTTAATTCTATAGTGATTTAGCATGATTTATGGTTCACAAAATAAATACACGCCAAACCAGTTATAATTTAACTACTTAGGGAGCAGTGGGGCGCTAATTAACCTCTTAGGGAGTAGCGGCACGCTAGCGGCCCGCTCCCGACACTACCCGGTGAAATGTAAGGCGCCAAATTCAAAATCCAAAAGTTGAATTATTAAACATTCATCAATATACAAGTGTTGCATAGTCATCAAAAGCTCTGCTTCTTGGCAATATCACAGCATTGTCAGACTTCAAAAAGGCTTTACGGCGAAAGCACAACATTTGATTGTTTGAGGATAGCACCTCTAATATTTCTGCATTAGCATAAATTCATAAACCAGCGCGGTTCACACAAAACCCATTTCACAGTGAAAACAAATCCCTTACCTTTCGAAGAACTTCTGCTGAGGGCTTCCCAAGTGTCCAACGAAGACATCCAATGGTTCTTTTGTTAGAAAAAGTAATTTATTATATCCATAAATCTCCGTTTGGTTGGCGCGTTATGTTCAGAAAATCCAACGTTGAATCGCCCATTGAAACGTGAAGAGAACGCGTTCAAATATACCTATAAACTTTTCCTAAACAAATCAAAGACCAGTTATAATGCATCCTTAGCTATCCTTTTATGAATATTAGCGATAATATTTCACTCGGATGGTAACCTAAACGTTATGAAAGGAAAATAGTGGGGCGCGCATCCAGTCTCGCGCCCGAGAAATCTTGTTGACATCTGAGCTCCCCTGACCATTTCCTGTTTCTATCCGTTTTGCTTACTCCAATCAAGGTCCCCAGAGCGCACACATCCTGTGTCACTCGGTTCGCTGCAGCTAGCGACTGGAACGAGCTGCAAAAAACACTCAAACTGGACAATTTCATCTCCATCTCTACATTCAAAGACTCAATCATGGACACTTACTGACACCTGCGGCTGCTTTGTGTGATGTATTGTTGTTGTCTACCTTTTTTGCCCTTTGTGGCGTTGTCTGTGCCTAACAATGATTGTACCATGTTTGTGCTGCTGCCATGTTGTGTTGCTACTGTGTTGTTGTTATGTTGTGTTGTTTCCATGCTGTGTTGTTGTATTAACCCTCTTGTTGTGTTCTGGTCAGATTGGACCGATTTATAAGTTTTCTCTCAGAAAAATGTCGTTAATTTAATCTGATTGCCATAAGGGTCCATGACTTTGTCCACACATGGGCATCTGAACACACAAATTACATTTAGATGGTTTTCATAACATTTTGGGTGTTTTTATTTAACTTTGTACAGCTGTGGTGTTCCCGGTCAAAAATAACCGGTCATTAGAAATGAATGGGTGAGACTACAATTAGTGTATAAAATTTTGTTCAGGCACATGCCCATTCATCAAATTGACACACTTCCTCTCCCAGACCCCCACATACATGTGTGTTTGAGCACACACACACCCACACACCCACACATCTCACTCACCTTTTTGGCTTCCATGGAAACCCCCACGGGAACCTTTCCCCAATAGAATCTTTCCCCCACGGGAACCACACCTGTTGGCATTCTCACCAACAATCACAACATTGTTTCAATAATATATAGAACTTTTCTCGCAGCTCTGGTATGTAAAGCTTTTTTGAGGCCTTGCTCACAATTCATTCTGAGGCAGCACAATGACCAAACGATATACTGTATGTGAGGCTCTTGATCATATCTTTGATAATGACACTGGTGAGGAGGAGAGAGGCCAGGAAACTGACAGTGAAGATGCATTAGAGGAGGAAGTGTCAGAAGTTGAAGGGAAGACAGAATATGATCCAGACCAAGAGACAACTGATGTGGAACAATCCAGTGATGAGGAAGAGGGCCCTGCTGAGGTTGTTGTTACATTCCGGTCAAAGAATGGGAATTTGTCCTGGTCTTCATCCCCACCTGAGAAGAGGGAGGCTGTCGGCTGAAAATGTTATCAGGATGACTCCAGGGCCAACGAGATACGCCATATCCCGGGTTGATGGCATAAAATCCTGCTTCGAACTGTTCCTGACAGAGTCAATCAAAACTATAGTGAAGGAGGTAGACCAGACAGACGTCCAAGCATACGTGGGTCTCTTGATTTTGGCTGGTGTGTATAGACAAAAACAAATCTACCACCATGTTATGGGAGTCTGGTCGGGCAATTTTTCATGCCACTATGACACTCCAGACATTTAAAGTGTTGTCACAGATGATTCGCTTAGACAACCGTGATACAAGACCAGGCCGCTGTCAACAAGACAAACTGGCAGCAATCAGAGGTTTGGCACAAGTGGGTGGAGCGCCTGCCACTCATCTATAACCCAAGTCCAGACATCACAGTGGATGAGCGTCTGGTCGCTTTTAGGGGACGCTGCCCATTCAAACAGTACATGCCAAGCAAACCTTCTAAATATGAAATAAAGCTTTGGGCAGCATGTGGTGCCAGGACAAGTTATGCCTTGAACATGCAGGTTTACATCGGGGAAACCTGCTGACGGTCTTCCCAAACGGAACCAGGGGAAGCAGGTGGTCCTGGGAATGACTGCAGGTCTCCAGGGGCACAACATAACATGTGACAATATCTTCACCTCATATGCTCTTGGTCAGGAGCGGCTCCAAAATAAATCACCATGGTGGGGACGGTCAGAAGGAACAAGCCTGAGTTGTCTCCTGCCTTACTCACTACCAAGGACAGGGATCGTTTTTCCTCTAAATTTGCCTTCACCAATACACACACTTGTGTCCTACTGCCCGAAGAAAAAAGAAGAATGTGCTCCTGATGACAACTCTGCACCGGGATGCCGCTGTGAGTACCTGGGAGGACAAGAAGCCCAATGCTGTCCTGGATTACAACAGGAACAAAGGGAGTCTGTTACTTTAAAAAAAAAATATTTAACCTTTATTTAACCAGGTAGGCAAGTTGAGAACAAGTTCTCATTTACAACTGCGACCTGGCCAAGATCAAGCAAAGCAGTTCAACACATACAACAACACAGAGTTACACATGGAGTAAACAAACATACGGTCAATAATACAGTAGAAAAACAAATCTATATACAATGTGTGCAAATGAGGTAAGATAAGGAAAGTAAGGCAATAAATAGGCCATGGTTCCGAAGTAATTACAATATAGCAATTAAACACTGGAATGGTAGATGTGCAGTAGATTAATGTGCAAAGTAGAAATACTGGGGTGCAAAGGAGCAAGATAAATAAATGAATACGGTAGGGGATGAGGTAGTTGGTTGGGCTATTTACAGATGGGCTATGTACAGGTGCAGTGATCTGTGAGCTGCTCTGACAGCTGGTGCTTAAAGCTAGTGAGGGGTGTCTCCAGTTTCAGTGATTTTTGTAGTTTGTTCCAGTCATTGGAACAATGATCGAATCCTTTATCGAAGATGGCGTAGCAGTCAGACGTCTTTTGTCCTCGTCCTGTCGTGTCCAGTGTATATATCTTTTTATATCTTTTCTTCGCATATTATTTTATATATTTTTTTCTAAAACTCAACTTCAAAACCCTCTCCTGCAACCCGCCTCAGCCAATGTGGTACGGATCAGTTTTTAAAAAAAGTATTATCCACCTCGAATCCGGAATTTCCTAACAGAAGCTAGCTCACTAGCTAACGTTAGTATTTAGCTTAGGGTAAGCTAGCGGACATCAGCTAACTTTTAGCTCGGAAAAACTCTCGCCGTTCATATAACGCGACTCAAACCAGAGCATTCCGGACCTATTTTCTCTCCATATCCCCGGATTCCTACCGCAAGCTCTGGATATTTTCACCTGGATCTTGCAGCTAGCTAGCTGCTATCCGAGTGACTATTGGCTAACGTTGGTCCCGGAGCAAGCACCAATTAGCCTGAAGCTAGCCCGTGCTTGGCCCATCTTCCGGCTAGCTGAAGAGTCCCATCAGCCACTCCTGGGCTACAACACATATCCGGACCCGTTTTTACTGCCGGTGCGGATCCTCACCGGGCCTTCACGACTGGACTACCGACGTTTTCTGCCCGAGGGGGTTATTCAACCGGCCCTCCGTCGCGACGTCACCTGAACGCCCATCAGCTAACTGCGGCCTGCTAACGTTTTGCTGTCTAGAGCATATCGGCTGCTAGCTAAACAGGTCCATCGGACAATTTCTTGGGCCATTATACCTATTTTGCCAATTGGCCTGGTCCCCTTCACCACACGGAACCCCACTAACCCATTACGACTGGTCTACCGACGGAAACGCACGAGGAGGCTATAAACAGACTTCCTCCGTCTTTGTTAGCCAGCCTGCTAGCCTTTGCTAGCTTGCTACCCCCGGCTAGCTGTCTGAATCACCGTGTCCCCAACCAGCCTCACTACTAACTGGACCCTTATGATCACTCGGCTAAGCATGAAACCTGTTCTTTTTACTCTCTGTTCAGGACGTCCTAGGCGACCAGTCATTATAGCCTTTAGCCGTACCCTTATCCTACTCCTCCTCTGTTCCTCTGGTGACATAGAGGTTAATCCAGGCCCTGCAGTGCCTAGCTTCACTCCTATTCCCCAGTCATTTGTTGACTTCTGCAACCTTAAAAGCCTTGGTTTCATGCATGTTAACATTAGAAGCCTCCTCCCTAAGTTTGTTTTATTCACTGCTTTAACACACTCTGCCAACCCGGATGTCCTAAACGTGTCTGAATCCTGGCTTAGGAAGACCACCAAAAACACTGAAATCTCCATCCCTAACTACAACATTTTCAGACAAGATAGAACGGCCAAAGGGGGCGGTGTTGCAATCTACTGCAGAGATAGCCTGCAGAGTTCTGTCTTACTATCCAGGTCTGTACCCAAACAATTTGAACTTTTACTTTTAAAAATCCACCTTTCTAGAAACAAGTCTCTCACTGTTGCCGCTTGCTATAGACCACCCTCTGCCCCCAGCTGTGCTCTGGACACCATATGTGAACTGATTGCCCCCCATCTATCTTCAGAGTTCGTGCTGCTAGGTGACCTAAACTGGGACATGCTTAACACCCCGGCCATCCTACAATCTAAGCTTGATGCCCTAAACCTCACACAAATCATCA